>PVJL010006380.1:0-92903 GCA_004026885.1 Lyroderma lyra | reverse complement strand
GCTGAGCCTCGGAGGTCATGCTGCATCACTTCCACTGTATCTGACTGCCGAAAACAAGTCACAGAGCCAGCCCAAGTTCAAGGAGAGGGGACTAGGCACAGGTGTGAATACTGGGAGGTGTGGCTCACTAGGTCCTCTTCGAAGACCAGCTCCACATACCCTCACATCATAGTGAATCACAGGTTATTTTAAATTTCTTTATACTATTCTAAATTTTCTATAATATACCATAAACTCAAAAATTTTCTACAATATACCATAAACTCAAAAATTTTTTTGCCAGTTGCTTGAGATTTTTCTGGTTGCTTGAGAGTGCTGGTTGCCTGAGTCTCCGTTAATGGAGATTCTACTTACATTTATCTAGCGTCTTACCAACACCAAGGGTGCTGGTTAATTGAGAGTTTACTGTATATGTATTCTTTTGTAATCATGGAAATAAATGAATATTTTAAAACATATAATATATGATTATCAGTATGTCAAATATATATTTTTGTATCATGTATTTGTGTGTGTGTGTGTGTGTGTGTGTATGAGGGCTGTCCAGAAAGTATCCAGCAATGTAATATGAAAAATAGAGAAATTTATGGTTGCATATTCTCTAGACAGCCCTCATATATACACATACACAAGAAGAAAATTTGCATTTTAAAAAAATGTTTCTATCTTTTAAAAATGAATATATGTTGCTTTTAAATTAAAAAAAAAAACAAAACATTTTTAAAGGGACTAAATGACTACCTCATAGACTATATCCATTTTCTGGCAACATAAATCAGATTTAAGGCATTCTGCCATGACCTCAAGTTTCTTTAGGGTTCCTTCTCAAGATGGCCAGAGCTACCCATTTTTATAATCTCTTTTCTAAGGCAAAGTCCACCTAGAAATGTCTGCCTTCCTCTTCACCACAAGGTGGTTTTCTGGGTTTCCACATGCATTTTTTAAAGAAAAAGCAAATGAAAACCTGGGAGTTAGTCCATTCTGGTTTCTTTTTCCTGTCATTTCGTGCTACACGTTCCCATCTCCTCTTTCCAAGTACATCGTGGAAGTCCAAGGCAAATGGCAGGCGTTTGGGGTACCAGAGAACCTTCGAAAAACCTTCAAGTCTACTGGGATGAGTCTCTCAGAGGCCAATTTGCACTCTTGGAGCTCCAGGCCTAGAGGAATCCAAAAAAGAGCGAGCAGCCTTAGAGACATGAGGACACAGAATCAGAAACTGGAAAGTTCAATCAACGCTCTGGCAAGGGAGGCAGCCTGAGACAGAGCAACCCCCTCCAGTCAGGGAGGGGACACTGCAAACCTCCCTCAGACGATGACGGTTAAAGGCAAAGAAGCCACCACCGCCCCGAACCAGACAGACCATCTAAACCCAACACCAAAAGCAGCCTCGGGCCTCCCACTGAGTTGCATCTACTAAAGGACACTGGTGAGCCTGGGCTGGAAACTTCTGGAATTGAGTGTGAAGAGAACGGGGAAAGGAGACCACAAAAACAGGACTGAGTGTTCCTGGAGGTCTTGCCTTCCCAAAGGAGGGCAGCTTCCGACCAGCCGAGTGCAAGGGTCTGTGACCAGAGTCCACACGTGTCAGTGGCTCGGAGAGCTTAAGGAGGCAGATTTGTTGAGTCATTCAGTGCTATTTTTATCCACTTTCCAAACCATAAACCCACACTTCACATTTCATTGTTTAGGGTGGATTAAGATTTTTGACTTGGTCTTTCTTGTGGTTTAATTTCCTGCATGCTTACATGAAGGAAAAGTTTCAGCATTCCTATGGAAACATAATGACGTTTTAACCTTTTCTTGGCAGGATGGTGTCCAGATTATGGGTGTCTTGACTGCTTTCTAAACCTATGCTGCTCTGATTAAACATGGGGGCCATGACCTGCCCCTTCTCTCCTCTACCAAGGCAGGCAGAATATCACAGATCAGTATTTATGGTCTGCCCCTGCAATGCTAGGTCAGGGCAAATTTGCTTTATTAATATTTTAGTCCAATATTAAGAGATGAAGTTGCCTCTGCTTAACTGTGTGACATTATAAGAATCATTAGTGATAAACATCCATGTACAAAGTTCAGTAACTGCCGGAGACAGAAGTGTTGAACAATCTTAAAACTATTCCCAAATGATTTCAATTATAAAGCCAGACGTGACTATGTGGTCACAGAAATACCAAACACATACCAGAAGGAAAAAGAATGCTCCTTTTCTGTGGAGGCCAGGATGAGTTTTGTTTTCTTTTTAAAACACTTTCACCTGCACTCATTCTGAAGTAAAGTCCTAGTGCTTCATAACTTTCAGTCCTTTAATAGAAACAATGCCTCCAGAACTTCAGGGTCTGCCTGACTGTCAAAACCCTCCTATCTGAGGCAGAGTTGTGATTTTTCTGTTCAAGGATAGAACCCTTCTCCTTTTTAAAAGAAGAATCTGGAACTGCACCAATTTTTCCTTCTGCATCTAATGAGAGGCTTCAGATGCCATAATAAACATGGACACCAGAAGTTGCTAGAAGAAGTAAACCACTCAGGAGAAAAAACGCTCCCCAGGAAGCTGACAGTTGGGCCCCACCCAGTGTGAACTCTACATTCTCCCAGACCGGGGGCAGCAGCAAGCCAGACCCTCTGGGCGCTCGTCCCACCAACAGCACCCACAACCAGTGATGCACGGCACCGTTTTAAGACACTAGAACCTTTCCTGACGAACGACTCCATGTTCTTTCGATCATTCAGCAAATATTTATTACCCACCCCACCACCAGGTGCCAGGCACTGTTCTTGCCACTGAGATCCAGTAGGAGAAAGACAGGCAAGGGCCCTGCTTCTGTGTCACTCACAGTCTAGACAAGATGACTTCAGACAGCATAAGTGCCGTGGAGACAACAGTGATGGGATGCAACATGATACCGTGAGGGGCTACTGAAGTTGGGAAGACACGGAAGGACTTTGGAACAAGCAACATTTGAGCTGAGACCTGAAACTGAGGAAATGGAAATGTAAAGAACGGGGACAGGGGAGGGCAAAGGAAGCCTAGTAAAACAAACCAGGCAACCCCTTTAGGACACTTGAGTAAAAAGGGAGAGAGAGGTTGTGGCTAGAGAGTTGGGTGGGCACCAGATCCACTGAGCGGCTTCAGCTGGGCAGAGGAATGGCCTGATTGAGCAATCTCTCTGTGCCTCTGTCCCTGGTCAGGGATCCTGGAATCTGTTTGACGTGCCCCTCAGACAGCCTGGCTCTCTGGGCTGTGCTCCCTCCCAGGAGCTCAACTTGAGAGAACTGAGCCCCAGCCCTTCATCCCCACTTAGGGAACCACTTCTCTCTGTCATCTAAGTTTTGTGGGGCTGGGATCCAAAGACAGAAAATGTAGCTGCAACTCCTCAAGGAGGACAATACCAGGAAGTCTTAGGGTCACATGCATGTTCTCCTTCCCCAATTGCTCCCTTGTCATGATCTGGTTCTGGTCCTGGCCTTGACCCCCTTGGTGCTATCACAAAAACAATCCCTTCCCTCTCATCACCCGAGCTAGGAAAAGCTATACATTCAGGCAAACCATGGCACAATGAAGGTAGAAAAATAACACGGTAGGTCCCCTACCCCACCCTCGTGTTAGTATACTGGGGAAATCAAGTTAAATGATCAAGAGCAGGGATAAGTAAAAGACTATCCACACAGTCTAATAGCCAACCATAAAGGAGTCAGTTGTGTGTGTACATGTGAGTGTGATTCATTCACTCATTAGTTGAATAAACATATGTGTGGCCCTCTGACTAGGACAAGCAAAACAAGCTCCTTGCTTTCAAACTGCTTATAGAATAGTGACAGATGAAACAGTCACAGCAACAATAACTCTGGAAGCCTGTGAGCAGTGACCAGGCAGGGAAAGAGGCAGTGCTGTGGGCACAGAGGGGCCAGCTATGGAGAAGAGATGGCAATCAGCGGGGCCTTGTCTCCGTCAGCTCAGGCTGCCCCAACTAAATACCACAGTGAGTGGCTTCAACAACAGAAACTGACTTTCGCACAGCTCATAGAGCCCATGATCAAAGTGCTGGCAAATGTGGTTTCTGACGAGAGCTCGCTTCCTGGCTTGTAGACGGCCACCTTCTCACTGTGACCTTTCGCCTGTGCTCGCTCGGAGACAGTGCTCCACAGTCGCTGTCACTTTAATGAAAACATCAATCCCACTGGACCAGGGCCCCACCCTTATGACCTAGTTTAACCCTAATTACTTCCCAAAAGCCATCACCTTGGAAGTTAGGCTTCTACCTATGAACTGGAGGGGGACACAGCGCATTCCATAACAGGCTCTGAAAGACAGATGTGAAGCAGAGCATTTCTACGTGGGAAACGGAATGACAGAAGGAAGACCAGCGACAGAAAAGGAGGGACTGGGAGCCTGGAGGATTTGCTGGGAAAGCAGAAAGCAAGCTGGTGTGGCTGGAGGAAAGAACACGTGAGGGGCACGAGGGAAGTGAGGCTGAAGCCACGGTCACTTACAGGGTTCCAGTCACATGTGATCTGCCTCACTGGGTCCCGAGTCCACTTTCTCTTCTGTAAAACACAGGGTGAGGCCTCGGTGGTCCCCACAGGCCCCATTCTAACCCTACAGACAACCATCAGGCACTAGTACACACCCAGTACCTACCCTGGGAGGCGGCTGACCCCGGTGGGGCCTGACGCCAAATGACATTCTGAGCTTTAATACAAGACTTGGCAGAAGAACACCTCCCAGGACACACTCAACATGCCCAGAAATTGGCATGAAACCAAATTTTTATTAACTGAATACTATTTCCCCAATGATTAAAAGCATCATTTCACCATTCCTTCATTTTCCTTTCTGGTTTTCCAATGTCCAGTGAGCTTCCTATTTCTCCAGATTCCCTTCCTTCCGCTACCCCAGCACAGCGGTCCAACAACTCAGGGTAAAATGCAGGCCCCAGGGAACTGCATCTAAAGGCATCTCTTTGGATAAAGCGAGCTCCCATTTAGAAGGCAGGCACTGCCCCATCCCCCGCACCAGCTCCTGCCAGACTCACTTCTCTCTTCTGTCAGAGGCCATCATCCCCTTTCCCTGAAGCACAGTGACCAGATGTCCTTCCTGGGATGTCTTCCACAGGTGACATGTGGATCACAGAACCTGTGTCAGCAGGAATGCTGACAAGCACAGACAGTCTCTGGCTTCCTCCGGTTGCAGAAGGCAGAGTCGCTCAGCTGGTAGTGGGACAGGAAGCATCCGACACAAAGCGGATACCAGACCCTGCAGATGCTGCTCTGGTGATCATTTTTTTCATGAAGGCTGTAAACCATCCCATTCATCAGCTGCATATACACCAACTCTCAAGGAAGCCAGGGCCCCCTGACTGGCCACTGGCAATCAGGAAAGCCCTGCACTCCTCACCCCATATTGGTCTCAAGTTCCCAGGCCCTCAAAAGTGGAGGAGCCTTCTACTTCTTTCCACGAGGGGCTGAGGGGAGGGGTCCTGGGACCAACTCCAAGGACTTGCCAGGACTCCCTTGCTCTAGACACCCCATTCTTAGGACTTGAAACACTTTGCGATTATACATTTTTTTGTTTACTTATTTATGGCCGGCCTGTCCCATAAGACTATAGGTTCCATGAGGGTTTATAACCCTAGCACCCAGCACAATGCGTGGCACCTTCAACAACTACCGTTTTTAGAAGGAAATACAAGACTCTCACAGAACCAAATTCACTAGGGAGGGAGCTACCCACTTAAGGACCTGAGGAGGAGGGTCAGTGAAGGACACTCAGGAGGTAATGCTCAATCCAAGTCCTTAGAAGAGGAGTGGTAAGACCTTATAAGTAACAAGAGGGCCCACAAGTCAACAGGGCACAAGGCAAAGCCAACCAATGGGAAAGGAAGCCACCTGGAACACGGCAGCAGGATCGTGAGGCCTGGTCAGGTACTGAGTAGTAGGAGGTGTGTTGCCATAGCAATCAGAATGTATTTCCATGGGTACAGACATTTGTACTGGCATGCAGTGTGCACTGACTGAGCACCAGCCCTGTGGACAGGAACAGAGAGCAGAAGCAAGCAAGAGATAAGTGTGAAGGACATCAGTGAGACTTGGTGACGACTAAGAGGGAATAAAGGAAGGAAGGGAAATCTAAGGGGAGTCCTCTGTTTCCGGCTCAGGCAACCTGTCATGTGCCAAGACAAGGGAAGGGCAAATTTGGGAAAAGGAAGACAATCAGTTCTGTATCTCATGTTGGCCTTGATGTACCTACGAGATAGTCACATGGGGATTACAGGGGCAGTCCTCAGGTGGACATGGCAGTAGGAACATGACTAGTGCTCACATACCACTCTCCTGGCATCCTGCAGTGAAGCACCCATATGATTAGTTCCTGGCTAGACTGTGAGCAGAAGTGATGGGTGAAACTTCTGGACGGTATCAGTGAAAGCTACTGCACAGCCTTGTCCACTCTTCCCGAGCAAATCATGTGCTCCAGGTGGCACAGCTATAGCACAGAAGTGGCCTGGATCGCTGCGTTGCTGCTTGAAAGGGCGTTGCCCTAAGATAGTCACTGCACCTACAGTGGAATTGGCTTGGGAAAAAAAGTATTAAGGCACTGAGATTCAAGACATGTTTGTCACTGCAGCCCAGTTTAGCCTAGCCTTACCAATGCAGACGTTGTCAGTGTACAAGAAGTAGCTAAGGTGAGAATGCACAATCTTTTATCTGCCCACACACCTAAGAGATATGACATAATTTTAACAACAGGACCACAATCCACTAAGGAGTGGCCTTTAAGGGAGAAGAGGCAGACTTGCCCCGCTATGTATCATAATCTTGGAAGTAGGGGGCTATGTTTATATCCCCTCCAGGTACCTTTGGGTTCATCCTCTACCCCATCATCTGAAAATAACTGGGAAGAAATGAGGAGAGATCTCGATCTTGAATAGGAATCCCAGTTCTGTTACCCAGCCTCAAACAAGCCGTACTTGTGAACCATCGGTGTGCACGCCTCTCTGACATTCCCGTGTTACCTAATTAATTTACCATGTCTATTGGCCTCCCTTGGCTTCTCCAGTTCCTCACATTAACTCCCTTATTCTTACCTAGGGACTCTGAACATGGAAAAGGCAGGAGTTTGGGGCTGGAATTGACAATATGAATAGGTCAGTAAGAAGATGCAAAAATCACGTAGCCACAGTCCTTACCTCACAGAGCACGCACCTACACGGACTACTGAGCATGTGATTTGAGACGCAGGACATGGGCAACTACTCAGAACCAATAGGAAGGAACTCCCAAACCTCTGCCTGGGAACCCCAGGCCTGCTGACCTGGCTGCCATCCCCTCTGCAGCGCGTCAGGGACCACCTGCAGTTCCCTCTCTCCCTGAGCCTCCACATCAGCACAACCAGCCAGGAGTTCCACCTCTAGCAGAGGGCAGTGCCCTGCTCATGAAAGCTCTGCTCCTTCCTCAGGCTCCAGCAGGTCTCCTCCTGCCTAACTCCCAATCCTCTTTCAGACGCTCCGGGCTACCCGTGCGGAATGGCTTGCTCCCTCACAGAACCTTCTTTTATATAATTCTGTTGTATGAACATGGCATTACATGAGTTGTTTCCATGTCTGTGATGCTTACCAGGCAGTAGCCCGACAATACACACTGTGTCTTACTCTCCTTTTGTCCTCCCCAGGAAACAGGATCTGAAGAAGGGCCTTTACTGCAAGATGATCCCAAACGAATGAACGCAGGGCTCTCTCCTAGGACTTATTCTGTTAAATATTTCCACCACGACTTGTTAGAAGATACAGAAACGTACCTACCAGGTTTGCCGAAGTAATGAAGCAGAGACCCAGGATGGTAGTGTGGCTCCATTTTTCAATATTTCACTGCTGACAGCTTTCTAGCCCCATGCCTCCCTCTTCCTCTTCTGCCCACACATGTACAAGCTGATAAGAAAGCCTGGTTGCCCCCTCCTTTGGTTCCAGCGGGAAGTTCAAACCTTGTAAGCCCTGGCCTGCACAGAACCCCAACCCCACCCCTAACCACCGTAAAACCCCAAGCTGATCTTTCCCTACTGTTTTTTCATGTCATTCCCAGACCACTTACGGGAATGCTCTGCCCAGTAAATCTCAGCATGTGGTCTCCACATCCAAACCAAATTTTGAGTGGGGTCTATCCTGATACAGTGGGGTGGCCCCAACAAAGGGACACACAGGGATGGGCTGTACATGCACGCAGGATACAGTCGTCAATTCAGAACTCACGTGCAGTCACTGAATGGAGGTACAGTGTTTCAGACATGGAGAAAACCTATCTTCTTACTCTGTACTTAAGTTTGCATCCGTCCCCCTTGCCCAGCTCTCAAGTTCTATGTTCAGATCTGAGCCCCATATTTTAAGGACAGCAGAGACTAGCTGTAGCATGCCCACAAGTAGGCATCCAGATCAGGAGCAGTCTAGAAATATGTCCTGTGGGGAATACATGAGGAAGGTGGGGCTATGTGACCTGACCGAAAGCTGCCCTTGAACTTCTAAAAGAAAGGAACTAAGCTTCTTCATTGAGGTCAAGAGGGGGTATTATTAATATATACAAGAAAGATCTTTGTAAAATCAAAACATATCTGAAGATGAAAGAGGCTGCTTCTCTGCTTTTACTAGTCCAAGCAGGTTGCACTGGACATGCTCCGTCTCCGGGGATCCCACGGAGGAGGTTCAAATATCAATGAAGGGATCCCATCTTGGAGTTTGTTCCAATCCTGAAATTCTCTGACCCAATTCAACAACTCCCTTATCTCCACTAAAAACTAATGTTCCAGTCTGACCAGAAAAGGATATGGAAGTTCAAGGACTGGTGTGCAGTCACGTCCTATTTAAACTGAACCTGAATTCCGGCCAAAGAATCAGCAAGCTAAAGAGAAGCGTGAGTCTGTGCGCACATGTGTGCGTGTGCCTATCGCTCTAGACGGGGCGGAGGGAGGAATGGTGATGAGATACAGACCACAGAATGGAAACTGGTGGCTTACACCTTCACAATCAATCCCCAGAAACAGAAACAAGCCAGCCTGACACATGCAAAGGAAAGTAGTTTCCAACTGGGGACTCAATTTCATCCTTCCCACAAGGGAAACACTAAAAGGTGATTTCCCAAATCTCAAGTAGAATAGTGAAGATGTGGCATAAATGTAAAAGCAAGCCACAGTTCTGTCCCAGGAAGCCCTGTGTCTGTGTCCTCCATGTTGTGTGCCCCTCTGAGAATGCCTTCTCTGTGCTCCCCACACTGTACCTCATTGTCGCCTCCACTCCTGCTTTGTCACGCTCACACACAGGTACCCCAGGCCAAGACTCGCTGCAGACAGGGCAGGAATGGGGTGCAGTGGAGTGACTGAGGCACTAGTGAGGGACAGAAATCTCTGAGCAGCGTCAAGGAGTTGGTATGGGGTTCCAGGGCGCCCTGGGAGAGCATTCCTGACTGTGCAACAGAAAGGAGGGGAGCAGAACCAAAGGTACGGGGGTGGGGGTAGGGGTGGGGGGTGGCCATGCAGCACACCTGGGAGGGGCTGGCCCTGACCGGCACAGATTCATGGCTAATTCCAGAGCCCAGCATGTGCACTGAAGCCACGGGGACGGAGTTGCACAGACAGTCCCTCAGTAACCAGCGAGGTGACTTCCCTCCTGGTGACCAGGCTGGTCACAGCCAAGAAGGAAGGAGTCCCAGAGGTCTGGGGACGGCTTCTCCCTCTTGCCTGCCTGGTCCTCGAGACTTAGCTCCTTTGGTGGCAGCCTCGCCTGACTCCCAAGCTGTTTCCTGCTGCTTTTCTTATTTCATCATCCCCTTCAGAACAATTTCCTGTTTTCTTTTTTCTTTCTATGGGGGCCATGCTCCTCTTCCTGGCTCTGTAGCCCTTGGAAATAAGCAAACAAACAGATAAAGGTCAGCATCTGGGGCCAGTTCCCGTGGCCCCTCCCAGCCCCAGAGTATGACGTGGTCCTGTGCCGCTGCAAACGTGACCAAGCTCACAGGCGTGACGGCTCCCCCACCCTACAATGCACATCTGCTCGCCAGGGCAATCCGCAACTCAGGCGCCCCTTAGGAGAAACCGCGAGAACCCTATTGTTATCACAGGATTTCGTTCACAGGAGGTTTTCAAAGACGAAGTGGTATAAGACTTCCAGCTGTAAAAGCGTAAGTGACGTGGTTCGTCCCTGCTTAGCTAGCGAGGGCTGACCACAACCAAAATGTAAAATGCCCTAGCGATTCCAAAGAATTCAGATTAGACCAAAGACTGAGAGGTGGAGAGTGCATGGAGGAATGGAGAGGTAAGGTTAGGCGATGGCAGAGACGTCCCCAGCAAGTTTAGGTTTCCCCAGCTGTTTAGAACTTAGAGCCCACTTTCTCTATTGACAAAAGAGAAATGAAGGTGTTATTTCAGAAGTCAAGGCTTGGGAAATCTTTGCTTTCTTTTCTCAGATGATAGCTATGTAAATGATGACAAGCCTTCGTTGCACTGGCTGCCTGGCTACAGAGCTTCTTTTGTTAACTATGCACGTCTTTCCATCTTTTTCTATGAGACCTGAGCTTTCATCTTCTATATATTTACCCCTGGCCCTGAGTCTCCATTGGATTTTGTGTTATTTTAGTGAACACTTCAAATTCTCTGAGGAATAAGGGAAGAGATTAATTAGGAAGATGATAATAACAAATACCAACAATAACAGTACATTAACATCGTCTGAATGTTTACCATGAGCCAGGAGCTGTTTTAAGCTCTTCCTATATATAAAGGCATTTAGTTGGCACAGCAATCCTAGAGTTGGGGCATGGACAGAGCCAGGGTTTGAACCGGATTACCTAATTAACTCACAGAATGGTTGAGCTCTCAGGCTAAATTCTGAGGTTAGTTCCAAAGGAGCTGTATTATTTTTCTTTACGATCTCCAGTGAAATACGCTACTACAAACACACTTCCTATCTCCAAAGACACCCAACTTCTCCAGTTCAATTCCAGACCAATATTACTAAAAATTGCCATTTGTTAAGTTCCTGCCTTGTGCCAGACACTGTGAAGGGCACATCAACTAATTAAGTCATCCAATTCCCCTGATTCCTACCGTCATCCTAACCAAGTGGGCAAGTCACCTAACCTCTCTGTGTGAGATTTTCTCACCTTTAAGATGAGACCATGACAGTACTTAGTGTCCTATCTTATATGACAGCTAAGTGCATTAGGGGCTAAGCACTCAAAAAGCATTTAGAATACTAGCTAGCATCTAGTAATTGCTCAAGTAATTCAGCCATGGCGGCTGCTGCTACTAATATCTGACAAGGACAATGACAGAAAGATATAGTTCATTTATTTACCAGAGCATTAACAGTAGCTTTCACTATATGAGGGACCAGAATGTAGCATCTCCAGTCTAAAGCGTCTAAGTCTCCAATCATTCTCCAAATAAATCAATTAGCCTGGTATTCAAGTGGGCAAGTCAGGGCCACAGAGCCAGACTCACTAGGTGAGCAGGGTGTGTTACTCCCACTGCTAAAAACTTGTAAACAGCTCCGCAGAGGAGAAAACATCCTGCTTCATTCTCCCCACACACACACTCCTCCAAAGCCAAGCAATAAGCCAAGGTCTGCTTTTACCATCAAGAGGTGAAGATCTTAATACAAAAAGGCATTGGTAGAAGGAAGGAAATGAAAAAAAAAACAAAAAACAAAAAACAAAAACAAAAGACCTTATATTTTTCATCACTTTATGTGAAATATGTTTTTCTCTCCCATCAATAACAACAAGTACTGCTGTATAAAAGGTCAGAATCGAAACCATTAGGGTTGGACTGCCAAAACAAATCCCTAAAACCAAAAAGATTTATTACTGAGAACCTTCTAATGTGCCTGGTGCTAAAGAATGTACCAAAGATAAAAGATTTCAAAATCAAGAGAGAGTAGAAAAATTAGCTATGTTACTAAAGCTTCTATCATGTTTTCATGTATTTCATCTCCTTCATTCTCTACAAAACTCTGTGAGGTACATATTATTATCCTCGTTTTATAAATGGAGAAACTGAGGCTCAGGTATAACAAATAAATGATGAAGTTCGGGTTTGGGAACTCTAAATTCACCACTCCATTGCACCACGGTCTGCCTACCACTGAACTCTTGGGATTCAGGCTGGAATTGTCTGCTCCTAGGCTCTCTGGGAAACGGGCTTCCATCTGCTGTAGGCACTGAAAGATGGTCGAGCCATTTCCAAGAATCCTGAGATTCAAGTCCCTCTAGACAGGAGTCAAGACTCTGCGATGGTTATAACAAAAAGGAAGTGAAATTACCATGGGGCCCAGAACCCAACTGTCACTCACCCTGGTCCCCAGGGAAGGGGTCATTTGGAACCAACTCAGATCCACTCCTCAACACCCCAAGACTTGAAGGGAACTAGTGTGAGGTCTGAATGGCCAGAAAAAGCTTGAAGGCCTGAGACTTCCCAGGGTCAAAGAGCTTCGTGATCCACTTGGTGGCCCTCGGCCATCTGTGAAGAGAAGAATGCCATCCTAAATTCTGGAGTGAAAATCCTGTTAGAAGACAAGCTGCTGTGTTTATCATCTAGAGAGGGAGAAGGAGAAAAACAAAGATAAAAGCTTATGGCCTAGTTTACACAACACTTCCTGGTGTATCAAATTCATTTCCTCTCCATAATTGCCCTAAGAGGTCCACCAGGAACAAAGAGAGCAAGATACGTAGATGAGCCTTGCACCAAGGCCACCTGTGTAGAGCCCCATCTGGGTTCTTTTATTAACAGTGAGTTAATGTGATGCAAAGGGAAAATGGACAAGCTTGGTGACTGCCTCATTTTTATAATAACAGATGACATGAACTTTCCAGACAATACCTTCCAAAAATGCTATAAGTGTAGAATGAAGAATGTTCATTAGCACAATGTGTGGAGCCCTCCATATCTCAGTTGACTTCCTTTGGGATTTCAAACTATCAAACACCATGGGATCATAACAAAGGGCTAATAGAATGACATCCATCTTCCCTGCCTTTGCCTTAAAACCAAAAACATGATTACATCCCCATCTCCCCTCAATGGCTATCACCATGCCCTCAATCAACCTTAAGAAATAGTCTCCTAATTCTGGAAGTTTAGGAAAATCCTCATTGCTATGATGGGACGCCAAGCCCTCATTGCTATGACTTCTGACTCGTACGGTCTGTCAAGTGAGCCGTGTAAAATACCCAACACTTGAAAGTGAAAGGGTTGTGAAGATACAGGGATAAACTGTGAAACTCTTCTTTTTAATGGAGTCCATCTTACTGGTAAAGGTAAGGATGGAGTACACTGCAGTATCGGGAAAAAAGTCTGCTCTGAAAACAGAGACCAGGGTTTTCGAGTGCTCCATGTCTTTGAACTTAGAAGAATAAAGAATGGAAAAAAGCAGCTTGGTTGGGGAATGTTCCATCATGATAATCTGATTAGTGGAACACAAAACTCTGAGTACTCTGCAGTGGGAAATTGGGGGAAATTAGCAATACTGCAGGGACAACCCCCAAACCTGACACCATGAGGACAGAAAGACCGGAGCGGAAAACAAGCTGCTGGTCCTGCGGCAGGAGCAAAGCTGTAGTCTGAAGGGGTTTTCGCTCAATTCGTCTTTACACTTTGATCTCGGAAGTCACTGAATGACCATGGGTAATGAAGTCCATTCATGCTGATTTATAAAAATGAGCTTTCTAGCTTTAGAGCTGTGACACAAATTATATTAACCCTCCACTCTTGGGGGCATGTAGCTACCAGAACTGGGTTGACCTGACCTGAGCAACAGGTCAACCTACCCACTGGATGCCCAGGGATGCAGTGGGGACAGTGACTCCACTTTCTTCCTTTAGATCCTTCCTGAATGTTGAAAGTGAGTCCCAACACTTTTTTTGTGGTTAGACACATATAATTTATAAAGTGATCCCCCCGATTAGTCTAGTATCCCCCGGCACCATACATAGTTATTACATTACTCTCTGTATTCTCTATGCTTTACTTTACATCCCCATGACTATTTGGCAACTACCAATTTGTTCTTCTTAATCCTTTCACCTTTTTCAACCACTTCCCCAAACCCCCTCCCGTCTGACAACCATCAATTTGTTCTCTGTATGAGTTTGTTTGTTTTGTTTATTTATTTTATTTAAATTCCACACATAAATGAAATCATATGGTATTTGTCTTTCTCTGTCTGACTTATTTCACTTAGCATAATACCCTCTAGGTCCATCCATGTTGTCACAAATGGTGAGATTTTCTTTTTCATGGCCAAGCAATATTTCACTTTATATATGCACCACATCTTATTTATCCAATTGTCTATTGATGGCATAAGCCCTAAATCTTATTTCTCTAACAGGGGGCTCATATACCCATCTCTACACCTGGATACCCACTTCTCCATGCACATGCCCAGAAGAGCCTCCCTTCCTTCTGCCCACCTCTCCTCAACGGCTTTCACTCAGACTTGTAACCTCTTTACTTCCGTATGAAGGCCTTCTTCTCCCTTAGCACTCAAAGCTCTGAAGACTTTAGAGCAGAGCTTCCAATGCCACCATCCCTCTGATACCTCCCACAAGTGCTAAGCTTCCCATCTCAACAATTCTAAGCCACTTCTCTCCTAAATGCAACTGCCTTGCTCAGCTGCCTTCTGTTACATACTGTTTCCCCAGAACTTGAAAGCCACCACAGCGCTGCTCCCCAGATTGTTATTCTCCTCTTTAAAACCACCCAATGCTGGCTCCCCTGACCACAACCCCACAAAGAGAACTCAAACAAACTCTTCACTGGGCTCCATGTGCATCCTCAAGTCCAGGCCACTCTCTGGTCCATCCCACAAAAGAATGCATGAAAAAACACAGAAGCCATGAGGTGAAAATGCAAACCCCTTTACTCCCTTGCTTAAAACTTCATGAGTGGTTGCAAATCCCACTGTCCCCAGGATGACATCCCTGATTCTCCGCTCCCAAAGCCCTGCATGGCTAGACCTCACCCACCTGCAACCACCAGCCTGTGTCTAGGGCACCTTGGCTCTTTCCACCCCAAAAGCCTTTTACATTCACTGTGCTCTCAGCCTGTACCCCTCTCCCTCTGCCTCCTGGCCAGCTAAGTCCCATCCACTTGTCAGTCTCACCTGAAATGTCACTCTCCCAAGGAAGCCTTTAACACCCTCACACACCCCAAAATCCCCACTAACACAACACCTATAGTTTCTTTTTATTGCCCCATCACACCTACAATTAATTAACCACCTGTTCAATGATATGATTAATGTCTATTGTCACTGTACACTCCATAAGGACAGAGATCACAGCTGTTTTTCTAACCCCTGTATCCTCAGCACTTAGGGCAGGATGGCTCACAGTCGAAACTCAGTAAATCTTTGCTGAATGAATGACAGTGTTGATAACAGCTTCATCTACCTGAGTCCTCTTACTGGCATATTTGCTAAAGCTTTGCTTCTGATTTCCTCACCTTTCTCTTTTGTGTCCCTTCTTTAGATTACCTGTCTCCAAAGCTATTACCCCCATTCATTTTGTTTAAGAAAATCCCAAACTATCCACATTGTAGCACTATGAGGAACCATAAGAATAGAATCGATCGATCAGAGAGGCACCCTATCCCTAATATCTTGCCCTAATGTTTACAGAAGTGACTGAACTCAAGAGCTGCAACATACAGGAGAAAGAAATCAGGTCGTGTGCCTCCTCTAAGCTTCACTAATTTCAATTGCTTTGCATGCATATTGAGGTGGAGTCCCAGTAGGTTGAAACTTTTTTTTTCATTTGTAGCCAGAAGTGAATGACACAGGCTGTGCTGCAGCAAACACGCTCTTAACGTTATTGGGACTAAGGCCATGCCTGGACATGATGGACAAAGTTTTGCACTTGTAAGTCAGATAAATGCCAGGAAATAGTTAAACCTTTCCTTTCTTATTAAACACTTCAAAAATCTGTGCTTGTTTATTGTCAACATTTTATACCCACCCACCCATGCTTTAAAAATAATAAGTAAATCCTTTCTCTCTGACAAAGGCTTTAATAAAGAAAGTCACTGTGATAAGAAATGTATCCCAAGGACATGAGTTCAACTAATGCCTGAATAAGTTTCCTTGGCTCTAAATTTAGACATTAAGAGTAAACACCTGACTCTAGGAAAGTTTTGATCCCAGTGATACTACTTCCAGACAGGAAAAGAAGACTAAGGGACCAAATTAAATTCATTTCCCTCCCAAAGGCATAATTAATGGAAATAGTCTCTGGCCAGCTAACCACAAATGTAGGACTTGCCCTTTACTCCTCAGGGAAGGAAATCCAGGGAGTGGAATTGAGACAATCCTCCGTGCTGGCTGGGGAAAACGGTGGGGCAAAGGGGACCACAGGGCCTTGCACGCCAGCAGCAGCTTTCTCTAACCTGCAAACTTTCTTTTGCAATGTCCTCTCATTTCCTGAGTGGGGCCGACAGTGACATAGGTACAATGGCCCCAGAGAGCTCTCCAGAAATCCAGATCCCTCCCTGCAAAGGGCCTGGTGAGGTGAACTCTGCCATGCACCTTCCAGACTACGAGCCAACGATGTCTCCTGGGTGCATGTGGTCTCCCTCACTTTAGATCCTCAGGGGTCTATGAGATCACAGGACCATCGAGCTTGAGGTTCAACAGCTAAAACTTGTTACTCCCATTTTGGTCCATTGTGCACCGTCTCAGAATAAAAGAATCTAGGGGTTGAAGGGGCAAAATTTCTTCCAATCCTCACTCCAATGCTTGATGTACCTCCACAACCAAGCTGTGTAAACACCAAGCACTCAAATACTTCATGATTTAACTTGACAGAGATGTCTCAAAACCAGAGGTGCAGCCTAGTAGAATACCATCAGACTGGCCTCAGTTCAAGCTCTCACCGGATGTGTGATCTCAAGTCACTTATCTCTCTGAGCCTCACTTTCCTCACATAATAACAGTAAATAATAACAATGCTCATATCCACTGAGCACTTACTATGGACCAGTCACTATGCTGAGTACTTTACACAGATTAGGTAATTCAAACCTCCCAAGAACCTTATGAGTTGGGTACTATATTATTCCCATTTTACATAAGAAAACCAAGATCTAGAACATATGTGATTTGTCCACTAAGCTACACAGACACAGGGAAGAGCTCTAGGAATCCAGGCTTATAAATAAAAAGTAAAATTAAAAATAAAAATATTGGGCAAAAACATCAGTGCCCACACACTAAACATGAGTCAGATTTCACAGATTTGTTCCAGGCAACTTACTAAACAAGGAAACAAATAAATAAAAATAGAAAGAAAGAAAAAACAACCAGGGCAAGGGATATCAAAAGCCATGGTTATTGTAATATATTATCAAAATGTTAAATTCTCAACAAAAAAATTATGAGACATGAAAAGAAACAGGAAAGTGTGACCCATACTCAGGAATTAAAGCAGTTAATAAAAACTATTTTTGAATGTACCCAGATGTTGAATTTAGTAGACAAAAACTTCAAAGCAGATATTATAACTATGTCCAAAGAACCAAAGAACAACATGTGTAAAGAGTTACAAGAAAACATGATAACAATGAATCAATAGATATATTCAATAGGAATAGATAATGAGAATTCTGGCATTAAAGGGTTCAATGACTGAAATGAAAAGCTCACTGGAGGAGTTCAACAGAAGATGCAAGATGGCCAGAAAAATAATCAGTGAACCTGTATATAGAGAAGTGAAAATTATCCAGTCTGAAGAATAAACAGAAAAAAACTGCAGAAAAATGAACTGAGTCTCAGAAACTTGAGGAGCAACACAAACATGTCATCTACACGAAATGAGAGTCCCAGGAGGAGAGGACGAGGGGAGACAGGAGTTATGTAACTATAAATTCACCAAAATCACTGAGTTGTGTGTTTACAGTGGGTGGATTTTATGGATATAAATTGTATCTCAACAAAGCTCTGTGGAAATAAAACAATTTATGTAAAAAAATGTTTTAAACCATTAAATAGAGCAGCTTCTGATATTACTACATTGACTGCTGATGTTGTTAAGTGCTATGGTGCCAGGCCTTATCCACTGAGGACCCTCCGACTATAAACTTTGCTACTGTTATCATGAGCATTCTCTTAGATAAATTGATATAAACCACTTAGAACAGCGCCTGGGTTTTAGTACACAGTATATAAATATTAACTATTATCATTATTAATATTATTATCATCCTGAATGTCATTACTATTCCTAATGTGACAGACACGCTTTGAAGTGCTCTAAGAAGGTGGTCCTGGCCCCTCCAGGGGTGGCCATTATGAACTCCTTCCCCAGAGGCTCCCTGGAAGCCAGAACTGCTCTTGCAAGGAGTCCCACTGAGAAGTGGCCCTATTTCTTCCATTGGATGGAGCTTCTTTCAGCTTAAAAAAAAAAAAAAAAAAAGCCATCTTTTTCTTATTTGTTTCTTTGTTCTTGGAACCATCCAGATAGAAAGGCCAGTGTTAGTGTGTTGTAAATAAAAGAGATTCATGGTTGACAGGTCTTTTGCATCCTGGTCCCTGACTCTAGAATTATCCCCTTCTGCCCACCCTACCAACTCTGTTCTGAGGCGCAGGGCATGCTGTACTGCGACTGCCTTCCCTCCCCTCACCCACCTGAGCCCTTCCCAGCAGGCTCAGCTCCGCTCACTCCCAGGCAGGATTTCAGCAACCCCAACCACCACTGCAAGGGTCTAGACTCACTCTTGGTGCCGCTGAGGTCTCCAGGGTGCCTCCCTGAGCCTGGGCCTTATCATGGTCCCCAAGTTACACCGGACTGACCTAGTGGATGTTTGGGATTCTGCCTCAATTTTCTTGTCTGGCACTGCTGTTCTTTCCAGCCCAAGGCTGCAACCTGCTTTCCCACATCACCTACAACTTTTCTTCTTCAGGGAGCTGAACCCCACCCCCTGCACAAGGGACTCAGTGGGAATGGCCATGAACATGTACTCTGTATGCTGGCTTCTCAAAGCACCCAAGGGGCTGCCAAGCCCTCTTTAAGCAGCACTCTCCAATAGAACTTCCTATAATAATGGAAATCTTCCGTATCTGTGTTGTTCAATACAGTTGCTACTAATCACATTTAGCTACTGATCACTTGAAATATTCTAGTGTGATCAGGATTTAAATTTTCAACCTTATTTACTTTTTATTAATTTGAATTTAAGTGGCCAGTGGCTACTGTTATCAGGCAGCACAGTTCAAGATGTGAACACTGTCCCAGGAACCCCTCAGGGCCCACTGACAGCACAGGTTAGGTGCTCCCCAACCTCATGCCCCTCACCATGCCCTTCTCCTCCATGGCACACAAGGGCCCTGGCTTCCTCCTCTCCATCCTGCCAGCCCCACCCCTGGGGCCAGCAACCTGACATGAAGGGCTGTCTGGAAAATATCCAGCCATAAATGCCTCTATTTTGGGGTTCCCTGGTGGTCTCGTGGCTGGGTTTCAGCGCTCTCATCGCCATGGCCTGGGTTTGCTTCCCAGTCAGGGAACCAACAACAACAACAAAAAAAAGCCTCCATTTTTCACATGACATGGCTGGATACTTTCTGGACAGCCCTCGTATATGAATGCTCCCCCTGGGAAAACAGGTGTGTTCTCAGAGGTCTGAGGCCTCCTTCAATCGTTCAGCAACACATCCTAGGGTGGGGGGAAACCCAGAGGGAGAGACCACAGAGACGAGTAAGGCCTGGGATGCAAACACGAGGAACAAACACAGCCTCTGCTTCCTGTTTTTAAATCTCAATAAATAACTTCTTGGAATTTTGTCATAATTTCATTACTATCTTAAGAGTTGGGGCCCAAATTATGTAAAACAAAATATAAGAGCCACATCAGATAGGAAAAGGGGGATTATTATAAAATGCTTTGCAGGAACTAAAATAACAAAGTAATGTGGACTATTAGATGAGACTAAATCAGCTATAATTTCAAGTTATTGATTGTCACTTCAGAAAAATTAAAAAAAAAAAAATAGCATATTTGCGGACAGAGGAGCTAGGAGAAGGAAAATCTTTTGCTTTGGGAGTGGTAGATCCTTTTGAAAAGCCAGTGTTCATCCATTACCTTACAGCATAACCACCTTGGATTGAAAAAAATCAATATGCATCCAGGCAATTATTTTCTGCACCTCCTGCTATTGAATTGGCAATGAGTTTTCATGGCTCAATTAGCTTTTAATTTAAAACAATAGTAGCCAGTCTCTATTTTTATCTGGGGTATTTATTTACAACAAAAAGAAGTGCTCTTTCAAATTATTTTAGAGGATCTGCAAAGGACAGACTGAGAGCCTGATGTTAATGGCATAATATTAAAATGTGTTAATCCTTTGGTCCAATAATCTGACTGTAATGATTATCTTTGGGAAATAATATTTGGAAAGAAAAACTATGTACCTGAAGATGCTCTCAAGCATCATAATCTAAAATGGCAAAAACTGAAACAATCTAAACAAATTAAAGTTCCTATCAAAAAAAGGAAATGATTAAACATAAATAAATATAAATCCCCTCACGCACAAAAAAGGAAACAATTGTATATCTGCCCCACTTAGGCTCACATGTCACTGCTCCAATGAAGCTGTTCAACAAGGTCACTGATGACCTCGTCATTAAATCCAGCCCTCGCGGTTCTTACCTATAATATTATCAGCATTTGACATGGAAGATCACTCTCTCTTCTGAGAACAGTCTCCTCACACACTCCCCTAACCAACAGCAGATGCTTAAAAAAAAGCAAACCCAGAGGCTTCCCTGCAAGGCCATTGCAGGGACAAGACTGAGGGTGGGTGGGGGAGCTTAACACTGGCCCCACACACCCATTACCATATGTGCAATTTGGAGAGAGAAGCTAATGTGTTCATGTGCCAATCACAGGCTTCACCTTTAGCTGTCCCTTAGCCATAAAATCAGAGGGCCAAAGTGTGATTCATAACGGCAGGGAACCCAATAACCATTCAGCTGGGACTTGGAGATACACAGTGTATGTCAGCTTCACCTACTTCTGTCTGGCTTGGATTATAAAACCGAAATCACATTTCCTGACTGTGGCACAGTGGTTGAGGAAAAGGTCCCAGAAGCATACTTGGGAAGGGAGGGATGCAAACTAAGGAGGCAATAATTGGCACGGGTGATTCATGAAAAGGGTGAGTAACTCTGAGTAGAAAGTAGTTTCAAAGAGACGACATGCAATGTAGAATTCTCTTTCCACTCCCCCTCAGTTTTAGAAAAGAGTCAATTAGGAGCAAGCTGCCAGACGTTTTACCCCAGGAAGGCCAAGTGCCTGAACAAGGAGTTCCAGGCCACACTGAGTCCACGGTAAGAAAACGTTATCGAGTCAAGGACCTGGGTGTCAAAAAAGCTGGGTTGTAGACGTGTCGCAAACGCGGTCACACTAACAAAAGCAGTAAGAGAATGCACCTCTATAACACTTGTTATGTGCCAGATACCATCTAAACATGCTATATATATTAGCTCAATTAATCTTTACAAGCACATACGTACTATTACTTCCAGTTACCAAGTGGCAGAGCTTCATTCAAGCCCCGTGGTGTTTTCCAGTGCTCTTAACCCTGACGCAATACATAATAAAACTCTTTACACATGCACACCCCAGTCATTAGAGAAAATCCCCATGGTGTTCACAACGTCACCCATCCACAGTCCTTAAATCCAATTCAAGAGGCGACTCTTCCATCAGAGGGAGCAAAACACCTGCTCCCCTCCCGCTGAGAACATTGATCGCTACAGAAGATTTGGAGAAACGCTGCAGAGGCCTCAGACGGGAGGGCAAAACCAATTCTCAAGTTAATGAGTAAATACTGGTAGGCGTTTTGCCAAGCACACAGGAAAAAACAAGTCACTATAAAAACTGACTGATACAGGCTTGCTGCTTGAAAATAAATTTTAATCAGCTGCATTACCAGGGACTGAAATTAATCTGCAAAGTGAATGAAGACGTGGGCTGTGTGGATGCTACTCCTGGGCCCAGAGTCAGTGTGTGACAGGAACAAGCAGGGGGCCCACGGAAATGGGCCCAACAGCAGGACCAGAAGAGGAATTAAACAAGCGCATGCTATTCCCTTAGCCACTGGCTCAGGGTTCCCATCACCACCTGGAAAGAGAAAGTGCAATTTTATCCAAAGTCCCTCAAAATAACCTTTGTGGCTCTGTATAACTGTGGGAAGAACTAATCCTTTCCAATAAATCTTTTTGCCACTTTCATAAAGGTCTGAACTCAATAGGTTCTTTAGGGATTATCATCTACCTGTCTCCCATCAAGACTCCAGGTGCCCCTTGATGATGGCCATCCTGACAAACCTCAGCTGCAGAGATCCCCCGCCCTGTGATAATCTCATTTGGACCTTGGTAAGTTCCTGCCTTTCCCTACATCACATGTATTGACTGAAAATAAAAGAATCAGACTTAAAAGCCAAGATGGCATTTCCCAAACTGGTGTTTAAGGAACACTGAACTGTAAGCCATTTAGCATAAAGTGGAAAGAAGTGTTCTGTGGGGGACTCAATATGGGAACTGCTGGTTAATCAGAGTTAACCAGATTTCCTTGTTGCTGTTCTCCAAGTCTCCAGTACCATGGAGCACACTCTGAATCTCCCAAATGGGGATTGGTGCTGTGTTTCCACATTTTCCCATCACTGCTTTTCATATTTCCTATCAGGAGCATGCAGTTTAGGGAATGCTGCTCTACCAGATTTCTCTCAGATCCAATGGAAGGCCATGGAGCTATCCGGGTAGGAGCTCAGTGCGGAGTCATTCGGCCTGGGCTTGAACTCCAGCTCCAACCTGGCTAGCTGGGGAACCTCGGCCAGGTTACTTAATCTGCTTCTTTATCTGGGATAAATGACCGTGCCCACACCCCAGGGTAGATCACATGAGATAATTCATCCAAGTGCACAGCACAGTTCACTGGTAGCAGTAGTAGAAACAGGGGTAGTGAATTCCACAACTCCCCTGGAATCAAGCCTGGAAAATGCTTTTCCCAGTGCTTAACAAGAGACTTGCAATGAAATGCAGAACTTGCCTTTCATCCTTACAACTTGGCTCCCCTCCCCAGACAAGAGCTTTGGTAACCAGCGTCACTGACCTACATCAGTCGGCTTGTGTGAACCCACTCCTGGACTTTGCAGAGTAGGGACCTGGGGCTACACTGTGGCATATAGCATATCTGGTAACACCTGTCTAGACTGGGCTGAGATGAGGGGGTCAATAGCCTTGTTCTACTTTGACTTCAACAGGTGCTCATTTAAGGATAACAGCCCCTTGGTGGAAAAAGCCTTGGACCACAAGAAGGAAACCTGGGCTCCAGTCCCTGGTCCAACATGAGAGCCAGGGTCTAATATGCTCTGGTGCTCCACCATTAGTCACCTCTCTGGGCCTCAGTCTGTCCATTCGTAAAATTTAGAAGTGAAGAGAACAAAGTTTCTCAACTGGAGCTGTACATTAGACTTATCCAGGGCACTTTTTTTAAATAAGCCAATCCAGATCCAACCCCAGACCCACTGAGTAGAACATCTCTATTTTCACTGTAAATGAAATTCACTTCAGTTAAAAAAAAAGAAATCTCTGCATGCTGGAACTCAGGCAAAGTATTTTGAGAAAAACTCCCTGGGTGATTCTGATCCACCAACTTGTTAAGAGCCACTGGCCTGGACTTCCCAAGCACCCTTTCTAGCACTTATACAAGGCCACTGGACGTTTGGGTTCCTCTCTGAAGAGGGTGCTGAACCACTGCCTTCCAAATCATTGGCTGGACAAGGTCAAGATCATTGGGAAGGGCCCTTAGTCCCTGCAATGAGAGGTGCTCTGGATATTGTGGGAACTCCAGCGTACACTCGTGCTTTTACCCATATGCTTCTGGAACATTCCTTACAGCTACCTATCTCTGCAAGTCCATCTCAACCCCCTGCCTTTAAGCCATCTTAACCACGTGCCAACAAAAGCATGCACCAACTGTCCCAGATTCTCCCTAATGTTATACTCATTTTACCCTGTCTTGTCTTGATGCTATTTCTTGTGACTGATTCCATTTCTGCCCTTCTGAACTCAGAAATTACACGGGAGTCTCAGGCTTCCAATTGACAAGGACCCTAGCTTGGGTTCACTCCACTGGCTTGTCATACTTGGAGCCATCTCAGGTAGAACACCTATCTTGGCTGGCTCCTCCAGACCCAAGTCCCAGCGAGGCTGATACACACGTCCCAGGGACTGTCCAAGCCCCATAGGACCTGACTGGCCAATGGATCAAGTTATCATAATGTGAGGCCCAGAGGGACCCAAAGCCTCAGCATTCTGACTAATTCCAAGTTTGGGACTTAGCCATCTCCCTGTTCCTTCCTCCCATCACCACAGGTAGCTGAGAGCTAACTAAGAGCCAAGAGTACAAAGGACTGGCCAAGGCCAACTTCAACTTGGAACAAGTTTCTAGAATGTTGAATCTCACTTTGTTGCGGTTGTCAGCACCAAAGGCTTCTGAGAGACTCACAGTAATGTGGAAATAGAAAACATAAACACAAGTATTTAGAACTAATCCTAAAGTCAGCAGACAATGGAATAGGGCAGAAATTGCAATGCCATCTTAAAGCGATCAACAAGGTCCCTGACCAAAAAAAAAATTGGCAATAACCTAATAGAATATATTAATAAGTCTTAAAATGTAAGATGTCAATCAAAAGACAAAAAGAATCTCAAAAACAAATACTGGCAGTGTCCATCCAAGCCCTGTTCAGAGGAGAGGAAACCTTTCACAGCCCATCACTCTGTCTCTATAGCTTTCACTTCCATAGGTACAGACTGCCATGTCGACCAGCAGCCCCCAAAAGTGAAAACCTAGGAATCCTAAGAACATTGTTGATTTGGGGTCACAGGCCTAAACTAAAAGGGAATCCTGAGACTATCAGCTCTCTAGCTTCTAACTTTCCATATACAGTCATTACTTGGGTAACCTTGAAAGAAGAGTTACTTAAATGAATTCAGTGAAGAAAAGAGGGCAGGATTATTCTTAAAAATAGTTCATATCTCTGTTAAAACACCTCAATTTAAGAAGCAGAAGCGGAACAGTGACGAGAACAGCAACCCCCACCTCTCTGGAGACTAAAATGATGCTGCTGTCAATACAGAAAGTGGTACAAACACTGAACGCCCTGATACACCTACCAGTATGCCAAACGCACCTGGAAGGAAAGGCTGGGGGAAGGGAAAACGGAAGTCAAAGAAATGCAAATATTCTTTCAAATGTGTAAACAGTCTCAAGGAAGATCATAATCAACCATTGTTTGTAGTTCAATTTAATTGGCACAGTAAAGGAGATCCACCACTGTTTGCAACTGTAGGAAGCAACAGAGTTACTTTAGATGAATGTCACTCACAAGGAGAAGTCTGGCTGTTGCAATTCTATGTGGATTGCTGACACTGATGAAAACTGTTACACTTGTGCATAGGCATATGACAGAAATACAAGTCATCCTTTGCTGGCTGTGGCTGCATCTAGAGACATAATTAGGATCATTAATCCCATAACAATGCAGTGCATAAAGCACTATGTTGGCCTTGGAAATGCTATCAATGAGCTGAAATTCCACCCAAGAGATCCAAATCTTCTCCTGTCACGTCAGTAAAGATCATGCTTTTAAGATTATGGAATATCCAAATGGACACTCATGGCAATATTTGGAAGTGTACAAGGGCACAGAGATGAAGTTCTAAGTGCTGATTATGTTCTTTTGGGTGAAAAAATAATGACCTGTGGTATGGATCACTCTCTTAAACTCTGGAGGATCAATTCAAAGAGAATGATTAATGCAATCTAGGAATCTTATCATTATAACTCAAATAAGCAGGCCATTTATTTCACAGAAAATTCACATGCCTGACTTTTCTATCAGAGATATAGGTAAGAGTTATGTTGATTGTGTGCCATAGTTAGATGATGTGATACTTTCCAAGAGTAGCCGACTCATTTTACATTCCCACCAGAAATGTAAGACAGATCAAGTGTCTTAGAAGCTTCGCTGGCACGTGTCTTTGCAAAATGGCAAACTGGAAGATGATATACATAAGATTAAGCCCAGTGAGTCTAATGTGACTATTCTTGGGTGATTTGATTACAGCCAGTGTGACATTTGGTACATGAGGTTTTCTATGGATTTCTGGCAAAAGATGTTTGCATTGGGCAATTAGGTTGGCAAACTTTATGTTTGAGATTTAGAAGTAGAAGCTCCTCATAAAGCCAAATGTACAACATTGACTCATCAAAAATGTGGTGCTCCTATTCGACAAACCAGTTTTAGTAAGAACAGCAGCATTCTTATAGCTGTTTGTGATGATGCCAGTACTTGGCGTTGGGACCAACTTTGATAAAATACCTTCTCTTAATCAAAAAAACAAAACTACAATTTACTAAGTGCTTTATCAGAAATCGTGGGATAATGTTTTTTTATGTTCTTGGAGTGAAAAAGACTTTTCTGTCTACGACACAAAATCTAAAACTCACACAAAAAAGACTGATACATCTGACAACATAATTTTTTTTCATCTTATAGAAAAAAATTAAAACACAACAAACTGCAGAAAAACAATTTTCTATGTATATCAGCCTATCAGTAAGAAAGAGTAAACAACCCAACAGAAAAACTGACTATGAATATAGTTCACAGAAAAAACAAAAATTAGTGGTTCTTAACCTATGGAAGGAGATCCAATTGCACTCAAAATAAGAGAAAGGGGAGTTCCCTGATGGTGTAGTGGCTTAAGGCTTCGGCGCTGGCACTGTCAGCGCTGCAGCCTGGGTTCGATTCCCAGCCAGGGCGCTACCCACATACCAAAAAGCAAAAAAAAAAAAAAAAAAAAAAAAAAAAAAAAAAAAAAAAAAAAAAAAAAAAAAAAAAAAAAAAAAAAAAAAAAAAAAAAAAAAAAAAAAAAAAAAAAAAAAAAAATCAAAATAAGAGAAAGGAAAATATTCCATGAGATACAATTTATCTCCCATAAAACTGTCAAAGACCCAATAGTTTGCTTACATTCTGAGCTGAGTGTAGGAAAGCAGACAATATCATTCATTACTGGTAGATTTAGAAATTGATTATAAACACGATGGAGGACAATTTGATAACAATGATCAAAATTTTTAATTCACAAACCTTTAACTCAGCAATTTTACTTTTAAAACTTTATCCAAAAAAACCCACATATGTGTAAAATCACTTATGAAGAAGATAATACCTGCAACATTGTTTTTAATTACAAAACTTGGAGATAATCTGAAGGTACACCAACAAGGGACTAGTTAAATAAATTAAATTCCATACAATGAAGTCCTCTATAATTATGAAAAGAATGAGGCCCCTAAACACACTGTCTTGAAATTATCAGCAAGTGAAAAAAATATTGTCAAGTGAAAAAAAATATAAGGTGCGGAACCTTCCCTAGGGGTTGAGAACTCAGTGGCAGGGGATGAGGATAAGAAGATTTATTTCCTCTGTATATCCTTTGGCATTTTCTGCATTTTGTACCATGAGGAGGTGGTTGAAAATATGAATAAAATAAATAAATTTAATTGAGTTTCATTAATGTAGTTAAATCTCTGTGCATTGATATCTAAATGTCTATGATGTCAAGTGTGGGGAAGGCAAACGTAAGTTGCAAGTCAAAATACAGAGCTTAATTCCATATATATATATATATATTTTTTTTAAACATTTGCTAGGTTTTTGTTGTTGTTGTTGTTGTTGTTGTTTGTATGTGGGTAGCTCCCTAGCTGGGAATCGAACCCAGGCCGCAGCACTGACAGCACCAGCGCCGAAGCCTTAAGCCACTACACCACCAGGGAACTCCCTCCATTTATACTGTTAAAAACCTTGTGTGTCCGCATGTGTGTATTCATAAATATATAGGAAAAGGTGTAAAATGAAACACACCAATGTATTTACAGTGACAGGTCACTTTTTGCAGTTTCCTGTAGGTGATTTCAGGTTTGTCTTTTGTTTCTTTAAGTATGGTTAACATACATTCTTTATGATCTGTGTCTGATCATTCCAAGATCCAAAGTCTCTGAGGGTCTACTTCTACTGTCTCTTGTCTTTGCTGGTTTTCACTCATTGCATCTTGTTTCCTTTGTGCTTATTTTTGGCTGTTCAACTATTTGTTGTCCTTGAAAGTTATTTGTGAGAATGAAGGTAGCCAGGACAACATTCAAATAAGTGCCTGTGAGGTTTGTGGATCATTCAAATCCCTTTCTCTGGTAAGGAGCCCTAGAGTCAAGCAGTCCAAGTTCCAGTCTAGCTCTCCCACCAGAGCTGTGTCTTAGGACAATTTACCTGAACTCTCTAGGCTCAATTTTCCTCACCTATACAAAATGAACCTGTAACTTTCTCTGAGCTTACAGGGGATAATATAACACATACACTGATGCTCCTCGACTTACGATGAGGTTACATCCCTGTGAGTTGAAAATGTCATAGGTAGAAAATGCGTTTAATACCCCTAACCCACTGAACATCATAGATAAGCCTAGCCAACCTTAACCATGCCCAGAACACTTACATCAGCCTATAGTTGGGCAATTACATTGAGTTTCATCTCAAGAGTAACCGCCTTCCTCTTCAACAGATGGGTGTTTTGTAGACATGATGGGATGGGAAGACACAAAACACAATATCCAAAAAATGCTAGCAACGTGGTACACTGTAGAGCATCAGTTGTTTGCTCTCATGAGCAAATGGCTGACTGGGAGCTGTGGCTTGTTGCCACTGCCCAGCATCACCAGAAGGTACTGTAGCACGCATCACTAGCCCAGGAAAAGATCAAAATTTGAAATACAGTTTCTACCTTTGCTCCATCATAAAATCAAAACAATTGTTAAGTCAAGCCATTGTAAACCAGAGACCGTCTACAGTAAGGCGTTCGTCACATGCCTGGAAGAGGTGAGCCTTCTCTAAATGGTGGGATTTATTACATTTACAACCAGAATCTGACCCAAGGAGATGGCAGCAAGAATATGGCGATGGAGAGGGCAGCTGGGAGGGAATGACTTGGAATGGGGTCTCTCCCCGACTCACCTCTAAGCTCTGTGCAGCTGAGAGCCATCAAGAGTGCCTCTTAGCACCTCTCACAGGCAACCAAGTCCATGGTGGGTGTTAAGAAAAGTGATAGGGAAAGTAAGACATGACGGAAAGGGACTGTGTGATAAAGAATGTGTCCTCTGGGCCCTCACGGCCTCCATGCTTGCTACCCTAAGAGTGAATGTCTACAGAAAGACTCCTGCTAAGTCACAGTAGCCCAAAGAAGAGGAGCACTTTACCACCAGAGAAAGAGCCCTGCTCCCAAACGGGTGGCATGTCAGGGACAATGAGACAGAATCAGCCAGCAGGTTCCATGCAGAGCAGCCCCAAAGACACTTCTAAGTGCCCTCTGGCTGCAATTCTTGCCCATGCCTCTGTCCTGCATGAATATGAACAATTATGCCCACTACTCCTAGGCCTTCATCGACCCATTATTTGTCAACTGAGTGGCTTATACATCCCCCTGCACCTCACTGCAAATCCTTTTGGGGTCCACATATCCTTTAAGAGATCAGCAAAGCATAATCCTAACCCCAGGCCTGGGACTGACAGCAATGCAAAGGGAAAACATGCTGACACTAGAGAAACCCCACCAAAGAAATGAATCTAACAAAATAAAAATCTCATTTCCTAAAACTTAAAGAACAGAGATCTAGAAATGACGTGGCATTTAAAGTAAGGTGCAAACAACCTAACAGATCCATTCTCTGTGCTGTGCTGGTATCTCTCCAAGACGATTCCTCTGCACAGTGTTTTTACGTACGTTTATTACGTATCCCTCACAGCCCCTCTCTGTGGTACGCGGGGGCCTTCATTCCTTCTGTTGAAGTGGGTGGGAGTCCAAGTATCTGCTGTGCTGCTTGTCTGAGGTCACCAAGGAACCTGGGGACATTTAGTCAGGTCCACCACTAGAACAGAGACTGCCACTAACCTTAGGGGCATTAGTCAACAGCTAGAGAGAGGGAAGGATGATGACAACTGAGGAAATGACAGTCGTGTTAGACACAGCACAAGTGAGAAGACAGGGAAAGTGCTTTTAAAAATTCTCACATTTTTATTTCTAATAGAACCTGGAATTTGTTGCATGTGGTGTTCTACAAAACTGTCATCATCTTAAGCGAATCTGGTCCTGTGATTAAAAGATCACACACTACACACTCTGTCATTTCCATGTTCCAGTCAGAGAGCGGCCAGCCAGCCAGAACAAGGAAGAATGGGAGGCTGACTGGAGGACAAGTACTCGCAGCTGGAGTGTTTGTGCCATAGCTCACCTGGGTGGTGGGCAGGGACTATGGTCTCATGGCTTGCTCAGACAACCAGACTATATCATTCCTGCCCTCAACATCCTTTAAAAGCCAAGCTGAAATAAGCATGCCTGACCCGTGGCTACCTGGGTGATCAAGCTGCCCTGCAGAATCCAGCTAGGCTGGGAAATGGAGGGGTGGACAGTCAATAGCTATCTGCAGAAATTCCCTAAGGTGCCGCTTACAGAGACCCTCACAAAAGACACCTGGTCGTCACAGTTGGAGATAGTTTATAAAGCAGTTTCACATGTGTCATCTCAATCATGCAAGATAATCAGAACATAAGTTTTTATGCCCAGATAGTAGTTCAGAAAATAAAGGCAGAGGGAGAGAGGACTAAAATATTAAAAGAGACACTCACACATTGCTGGTGGGCATGCAAAATGGTACAGCTACTCTGGAAAAGTTTAGCAATTTCTTATAAAACTTAACAGGAACTACTATCAGACCCAGCTACTGTACTGACAGGCATTTATTCCAAGGAAATAGAACTTTATGTTCACACAAAAACCTGTATACAAATGTCATAGCAGCTTTATCCAAAACCACCAAAAACTGGAAATCCAGATGTCCTTAAATGGGAGAATGGGTAAGCAAACTATGGTATATCCACACCACTGAAGTGCTACTAAGCAATAAAAAGGAGTGGACTATTGATACATCCAACAACCTGAAGAATCTCCAGAGAATTCTGTTGCTTTAAAAAAAAAAAATCCAATCCCAAAAGGTTACATACTTTATGGTTCCATTTACATAACTTTTTTGAAATGACAAAAGTATAGAAATAGAAAACAGATTAGTGGTTGCCAAGAGTTAGGGGAGTGGGTGTGGCTATAAAAGGACAACATGACGGATTGCTGTGGTGATGGAATTGTTCTGTATCTTGACTGTATCAATGTCAATAGTATCCGGTTGTCATGTTGTATTATGGTCTTGCAAAATGGTATCACTGGGAGAAAGTAGGTAAAAGATCTCTACATTATTTCTTCCAACTATATGTGAATCTATCATTATCTCAAAATTAGAAGTTTAATTTAAGAAAAGAGAGAGAGAGAGACTCAATAGACATGTAGCCCTCGTTTAGATCCTAATTTGAACAAACCTGTAACAACACATTTCTAAGACAAGTGAAAAATGTGAACACTTCTTAGATATTAGATAATAATAAGAAATTATTAATTTTGTTAAACGTGATCAAGATAATGTTATGTAAAAAAAGTACTTATATGTCAGAGATACTTATCAAAGTATTTAAGTATAAACAATAATATGACATCTGGTATTTGCTTTGAAATAATCCAGGGTTGGGAGAAAAGGCAGTGGGGGGGAGTAGAGATAAAATAGGATAGGCCATGAGTTGAGAACTGTTAAAGCTGGGTGATGGGTACATGGGAGTTCATTGTGCTATTCTCTCTATTTTTGTGTATATTTGAAACTTTCATAATAAAATGTGTAAGAATGTAAAAAGTCCGAGATGGGATGCTCAATGCCTTGCTTAAAGCCACAAAATCAGGAAGATTTTCCAGTCTTTCTGGAAGAGCCACTGAGGCAGGGTCCACGCCTGAGCTGTGAAAGCTGGCCCAGCAGACTTTCTGACGGCACACGTCTCAGGAGCACCTAGATGCCCAGGCCTGGGACCCCGAGTTGTTGCTCGCTCATCAGTGTATGGGATGCTAATAAGCAGCCTCGCACACAGTTGGCAGCGCTGTGACGGAGGCCGCCAGGCCCCAGGAAAGCCAACCTTCTGCAGAGATCCCACACATCAGGATGAGTAAAAGACTTGAGAAAACAGCAATTCCTGCCCTCCTTCAAGGGAAGATCTGGAGGCTCTCAGGGGTCATACAACAGAAAAACAGTGTGTTTATCTGATCCACTCTGGAAAATAGAACTGCCAGGTGGGCCTCCTTATCCTCTTTCAGGCACGGATTGCCCACCTTGTACAGGAGACTATTCTATGAAAAAATAGGTAGGCCCTGCTCAAATGCTACATCCCTCTCAAAGCCTTCTCCAAATTCCTTAGCCAAAAGTGCATCCTCCATGGTACTCCCACAGCCCTGTGCAGCAGTCTCCTGTATCCGCTATCTTGTGCTGCATAACAAGTGAACCCAAAACTCAGCAGCTGAAAACAACAAACATTTATCATCCCACAGTTTCTGAAACAGTTCAGGCACAGCTTAGCGGGATGCCTCTGGGTCACAGGCTGCAATCATGTCCCAGTGCACTCACGCGGCTGATGGTGAGCCTCAGATCCTCTTGGCTGTTGGCCAGAGATGTCAATTCCTTCCCATGCAGGCCCCTCCACAGAGCAGCTGGCTCCCTCCAGAGCAAGGCCTCCGAGAGAGAAAGAAGGTATACAAAACGGACACCAGAAGTGTTATGCCACCACTTTCACTGTGTTCTATTCACTAGAGGCAAGTCAGTCAGTCCAGCCCACACTCAAGTGAAGAGCATGAACACAGGAAGTGGGAAACCTTGGGAACTGTCCTAGAGGCTGTGTAACAGCCCAAGGTGACTGGTATTTGTGTGACAGGAATTTCTAATTCCCCCACTAGAAAATGAAGTCTTGAGGGCAAAACCCCCATCAGATCCATGTCTTTTCCCCACCCCTCCTGTGCCAATGGCTGCTCTGTACCTGACAGGACCAGTCACATGCCTGCCTACCTCCACACTCTTGCTGAGCAGGCAGGCCCAGGTGGCCAGGTTGGTACCTCATGGCCCCTCCTGCTCAGGTCCCAGCTGACTGGATCAATGACAAGAAGAAAATCAACCATTTATGGCCTCGGGGCTGCCCAGAAGATTCTCTTTCAGGATCTGAAATGGGAAATATCAAGAGACGATGCCTGTTATAGGAAGTCATTACAAACCAAAGCCCCCACGCAAGCTTCAGTTCTGTGGGAACAGAAAAAACACATTTTAAAAAAAAGAAGTTGTCCAGTGAAGAAAATGGGGAAGTGTAGGCAGAAACAAAGACACCATTAGAGAGATGGCAATAGAGAGATCACCAAAATGGATGGCTCCTCAGAGCTGCCCCAAGTTCTGAGCTCGAGTTCCAGCCCTTCCCATAATAATCCCTCTTTTCCAGTGTTGACTTGCATGAGCCTCACCTTCTCATGAGAGAAGGGGTAGGGAAAGAAGAGGGGAAGGAGGAGGAAGAACAGGAAAGGAGAACACCTAGTGTCCTGGGAGGTCATCAGGCGAGGGCCAGGACACCCTGGCGGAAGGCTTGTAAGAGGGAGCTCACTTGAGGTAAGTCACCAAACCAGTTCACAGTCACAAGTTCACGCCTGTCCCAAATTTCACAGCTCTGTGATTAATGACTATAATGGGCAAACCTCATTATGTGATAGATGATGCTTTAAAAGAAATAATCAATATTGTACCTGACTATCCCAACTCATTGAAGAAGGAAAACCATCACTCGCCTCCGCACCCCACAGGCTCACCTACCTCTTTATGTCCCAGAAATTGAGAAGGGAATGAGATTAGGACAGGAACCAGCCAAGCCTGGGTATGAAGTCCATCCTAAACCAAAGCAAGAACTAGTATGAGGGAGAAAAAAAGTTGAAAAGCAAACGAGACCTGTGACAGCTCCCTGGGAGACCAGCAGCTCTAAAACAGCACTGTATCGTCAGAGCTCCACGCCACGTGGCTGGTAATATTTACTTAGTGAAATCACCTGCTGCTCAGAGTTTTTATTCATACATCACGGGAATCACCCTCCCACCACCCCCATCCCCACCCCAAGGGCTTTCAAGTTTTATTAAAAAGTTAAGGTTCATATCATGTTACATCATGCCTGACTTAGGATTCTCAAGGGGTTTTCACCCAGCAGAGGCTGGGTACTTGGAGAGCCTACCCTCTAGGGGCCCCTGGGGGAGGCCTTCCAGGCCACAGGAAGGGCTGAGCAAGCCCCAGAAGCAGCAAATGTAGAGTGTGGGCTTGACCAAGAACAACTTAAGGCAGCCACTGTGGCTGGAGAGCAGGATGGATACGGGGGAGCAGGATGGATATGGGGGAGCAGCAAGAAACTAGGCGGCAGGAGAAAAAAGGCTCAGGCACAGCCAGGAACATTCCGAAGAATGTCCAAAAGCCAGTGAAAGTAGATGGGCAAAAGAAAAGAAGAGCAAGCCTGAGATTCATTCCAGGATGGTTACCTGATAGGACCCGGTCACCTGCCATTACACACATGGCTTGAGTAGAGAAACAGTATTCTCCTGTCAGAGGGATGACACACAAAGGTTAAGGACAAAGAGAGGATGCTTGTCCTTTGTCAACCCCAGAGATGCTTGTTAAGCACACTGCACTGCCAGATTTGGGATGTGACACCATCAGCAGAGACAGCAGCCCTAGGCACGCTGGCATCTGCCCAGGCTGAGATTCAGGCTGCCCAGTACCTCGGCTGCCAAGACTACCTGTCCTTCTCCTCCTGCCCCAACCTTAACCCCTTGACCTTCAAGGCCTGGCACAGACTCACCTTATCCTCCTTGACGAAGCATCCCCTCTGAACTCTGACAGAACTGCCAGTACCTGACCCATTCTTCATGCAACTCTTCCCACATGATCTCCCTTACGTCCAGGCCCCATGCTGCTGCTGCCCCACTGACCCCCAGCCCCTGGCTATGTGAGCACCCACCTGCGTGGGCTCTCTCCGCAACCAGAAGGCAAGCTCCCCAAGGGCAGGGCGCAGCAGCCACCCCAGTACCCCGTACGCAGAGGGAGGACAGCAGACCCTGTACAGCTGATGAGATGCCTAGAATAAACGCTGTTTTGCCTCTTGACAACAATAAACACTGGCTGAGGCCTATACTGGGAGCCAAGGATTTAAAAGGGGATCCTGAAAAGTTAAAAGACAGAACCTAACAGACGGGACCAAAATGGAAGACATTTCTGTTCAATTGATTTAGCAACTCCTTTCATTAGCTTACAAAGAGTGTCTAGCATAAACATTACCATTTTTAGCATTTTATGACTAATTTGCTCAGTTGTTCCTCTTTAGAATACGAGGACTCAAATGCCTGAAATCTGCGCCATAGGAGCTGCCAGCAACCAGTTTGCACGGAAATCACTGGGCATGTGTTTATAACCTTTGGTCAGCATTCACGCAGATGTTTTTACTCAGGCAAGTTCCTGAGTCTCTGTTTCACCTTTTGCTTTCTTGCAAGTGAGAACTTCTGCCCCTCACGCCAGGGGCAACGCTGGCAATCAGAGCATCCTCTGCTACACAGGAAACCAGAATCTGCTGTGCTTCTCAAGGCTTGGGGGACCCATAAAGAAATGTCCAGAAAATTCACACCCACAAGGACATGCAGTTTCTATGCAATTCATCAATTTCTCAGAAGCTGCAGGACTTGCCCCCCAGGCAGTTCTAAGTGGGCTTGAGAAAAAGTGTGAGGTAACCCCCAAAAGAGAACAGTTCAAGATACTCACCTAGCAAAACTGTACTCATTTCATTCACTTGAGAAATATTTACTGAATGCCTGCTGTGTGTCTGGTTGTGTTCTAGGCCCTGGGAACACCGCCATGAATAAACGTAAAACGCTCCCTGCCCTCGTAGAGCCACCATTTGGGTGGGGGAGACAAATGAAATAAAAAGATGTAAAATAAGCTCTATCAGATGGTGATAAGGACTATGAAGGAAAATAAAGCAGGGTAGGGGTCATGGCACTGCAGAGGAGATGAGTGCAATTTTACAGGATGGTCAGGGATGCCCCCCTGAGGAGGTGACAACTGGACAAAGAGCTAAAGGAGGTGAGGAAACAAGCCATGGGGATATCTTTGGGGAGCGTGGTCCAAGAGGAGGGGCTGGGTGGGGCAAGCAAGGGACCACTTGGTAGGAACTGAGCTGACCATCAGAGCTTAAAGAGGGCTTCAGGCTCAGGGGCCATTCCCAGGACATAAAGACATATTAATAGAACCAAGACCTGTGAGACTAGGATAGGTATTTCCCCCACCCAGGTACACTGCCACGTAAAGCTGCTATAAGGATGATAACACAGCCCATCAGAATGAGGTCTGTGGCGGTAGGTGACCCCTGCACCCTGGATGGTACCGAACCCCTCTGTCTGTAAATGAGGGCCAGCCACCTGGGCAGGAAAGGGCTTGCCCGTGGGCTTACAGAAAGGTGGTGACTCAGTTAGAAGTGCCAGCCAGCGGCAGCTGGTGTGGCTTTTCTGGGCCGCACAGCACAGACCTGCTTCCTCTTTCCTAGCATACCTTCAGAAGCAGGGGGTCATCTGTAGTGCGTAGGCCCGCTTCCCTCAAGGGTTGATGTCAGGATCCCTCAGCTGCCCTCTGGGTCACCCTCCTCTGAGACCGTGGTGTTTGCCAATGCCATAAGGGTATTCTGCTTACAGAGCGGCACCAGACATACACCTCCCTCATGTTAAACAACTCTGTACCTGGGGGTCCCACCACAATTCATAATCCAGGGCAAGTTTTCCTAACACCTCTGGGTCTGAGCTACCTCCGACCAGCTCAGGAAGTAGCCATGGTCTAAGCAACACAGCACGTGAATAATTACAGTGCCATACCCCAGGCATGCTCCGTGGGAGAAGAGGAAAGGCGACAGGCAGTGCCTTCCTCTGAAGGCTGAGGCTTCCTGCCCCCGCCCCCACCCCTACAATGAACAAAAGCGGTGTCCGTCTATTGCTCTTATTTTAGGGCCACATTTCTTAGAGTGAGTTCTGTGAAACGACTCTATTGTAGGATGCGAACAGGCATTCCTCAAAAAGGTGTTGTTCTGTGTAAGTCACGTGTGAGAGACGCTAGGTAAAGCACGGTTAGACGTCTGTCTTTACTTCAGTACTTTCGGAACTTCTGATCTGTTGATATGTACTTGACCCTCCAACAGGAAAGGCACTAACAACATCTAGTACCGAGCACTGCTCCGTGCCGGACTCCTCACACGTCATTGCCATCCACCTCCATCCAACCCTGTGACGTTTGTATACTCATTCCTCCCATTTTTCTAAACAAAGTGTCAGTGGTGAGGAGAGACGTTAGGTTGTTGGCCCACGGTCTCTGAGGAGTTAGGAGCGGGTAAGGCAGTAGTAGGCGTTATTATGCCCAGAGAACTCAGACAGCCCAGTGACCCCTGCTCCTGAGGCGGTTTCTGAGACATTTACGCACAGCAGGAGTAACAGCAGGTGGGAAAGTAAAGGACCACTTTGTTATTAGCTGGGGGGTGACACAGAACGCTCCCGCACACCAGGTTAGAGTATGTGTGGCTTAGGCCCAAAGTCTTCTCCTGCTCAAGTAAGCATGAGGGGCAGAGGAAAACGGAGCCTTTCCCCCAGGACCCTGACCCCTTCTCCACCACAGCCCAGGTCCCAGACATACACATCCCCCAGCAGGGCCCCCCGGCCCCCCACCATTAATGCACGTCTGCCTCACTGATGGATCACTGAACGCTGACTACAGACTAGTTTCCTGATTTGGTTTCAAATTGAACAATGTTATGAAGTCCCACAAACCAGCCTTAAAAGCCTTCTCTATTTCATGAAACGGCTATGAAAGAACAGAGAACATTAAAGACCTCGCACAATAGTGAATAAAAATACAAAAAGCACAGAACAAAAAAATCCAAACTGAATATGGCTTTTACTACCTTTATCACATTTCACTTAGGTGAAAAAAAAAAAAAAGATGGAATTTTTAAAGGGTTTCCGCAAAAGGCTGCATACTGACCTCAGAGTTTCAAAGCAAGAATGAACGAATGGTCGCCCGCCTGCAGGCCTCCTGGCCCTGCCTCCCTCTTTCTCGGTGGGCCCGTGAGCCGGGGCTGAGAGGCACCCACACGTTAATTACCAGAAATTCACACCAGCCTTTCTCATCAAGCTCCATGGACCCAAAGTGGACCCAAGACTGTTCTTGCAAGAGTCCAGTCATCTTCCTCCAGCCTCAGGACAGCATGGCCCCAGCGACAGGCTGCTGAATTAAGGAGGCTCAAGAGTGACAACACCCATGATGCCAGGGAAAGGGCTGGGAGCAGGTCTGTGCCACCCCCATCCCCATTCATCCCCAGGCGCCTTTGTCACTTTGCTACAACAATAAGCGTCACACTAAGCTTCAAGAAGGTAACCCTGCAGCAAAAGAGGCTCAGGCCCCAAGTCCTACATTTTCAGGGGTTTTATATTTTGCATTTGCCTGGTCTTTTACACACATACTCGCAGATCTGAGGAAACACGAGCTGGCTGGGGTGACGGTGCAGATTGGGCAGATTACAGGTACCTGCATTGTGGGAGCTGGTGGAAAAGGTCTCCTGCGGAGGTGGAGAAGATGAAGTAGTTTAGCTGCCTTACTCCATTTCCAGCTCACAGTCACCCTTAGAGGAAGGCAGGTCAGAGATGATGATCCTTGCCTGGGGGACAAGAGGTGACAAGACTTGCCCAGAAAGTGTCCATATCCTATATCAGAAGAGTTTTCCAAAAGGCACAGTGGGTGGTCTAAGAGTCTAAGAATAACTCCAGCCCCACACCCTCTGGTGCTTTGTTGGAGGCACAGCTCATCATCACCACCCAGACAGCTCACAACCACTAGGCGCTCACCCTGTGCTATGCACAGTGCACGGGGCTATTATGGGTATCATCTCGCTAGTCTCCTGAAGAAAGTACCATGTCTTCCCCATTTTACAGATAAAGAAACAGATCCAGAAAGGAGACAAGCGGACACTTTACCATGTCCCAGACACTGTCCCAAGCCCATTACATATACTACTCATTTAATTCTCATAACAACCCATGAGATGTGTTACCTCCGTTCTAGCGATGAGGAAACCACAGCACAGGCAGGATCGATAACTTAGCCAGAGTCACACAGCAGGTCAGTGATAGGGCTGCCAAGAAACCAGGCCCTCTGTCACCAGGCCTATGTTCTTAACCACTACCCCAGATGGCCACTTTTAAGTAACTTCCCATGGTCACAAACCTGGAAAATCACAGAGATGCACTTTGCACCCAGCTCTGTCTGACCTCGAGCCTGAACTCCTGGTCGCTGTGATCTATCAGCCGATGCCCCGTTCAGCCTACGACAGACCTGCCTGGCTCCATGCTCCCTGCAGATGCTGAGCCTGGGAGTCACAAGAAGCTCAGACACAGTCATCTGTTGACTCACACAGTAAAATGGGACCTACTCTGGAACAGTGAAAGAGCCTTTCAAAACCTCTAGGCTTCCACAGACCATGGCTGGTGGCACGGCAGCAGGGCAGACATCTCCATCAGGATGTGTGAGATGGGGCCGGAGCAGAGGAAACGTACCCTTGTGAAAAAGTGACCATCCACATTGTTTAAGCATGGGCAGGGGAAAACGAGAGTAACTTTACAGGGGAGAAATGTGACAAATATCACCTCAGTCAGGAGATCAAGGTCAACATCGATGGCAATAAATCACGTGTCCCTGACGTGATGTGATGAAAACAGCACTTCGCCTCTGTGGTGTTCCTCCCCAAAACAACTACCTCCAGTCTAACAAAAAGGAAAACATCAGACACATCCCAGCTGAGGGACATTTTCCAAACTATCAGACCAGCACTCCTCAACACTAGTAAGATCACCAAAAACAAGGCAAGTTGGAGAAATTTCACCATCAAGGGAAGCGGAAGGAGGCATGACAGCAAATGTAATGTGGATTCCGTCCAGGAACAGAAAAGGGACATTAGGTTAAAACTAATGATATCTAAATAAAGTGTGGGCTTTAATTCATAATAATGCATCAACATTGGTTTATTATTTATAACAAACGTACCATATTGGTGTAGTTATGTTAACAGGGGAACTGGGTGTGGGATAGATGGGAACTCTCTGTACTATCGTCACCGTCTTTCTGTAAATCTGCAACAATTCTAAAAATTAAAAGTTTTTCTTTTTTAAGTGGCTGTCCAGGGCTAGAGGATGAGGCAGAGGTGGAGAAGATGCTAAGGTCCCAACAGCCAAGGACAAAACGGGACTCTGAGAAGTTAGCGGGAAGAAGACCCATTCGGAAGGGCGTACACAAACCGGAAATCGTGGAACCTGCAGAGAACACGTACACAGCCCGCGTGGCCATCACACTCCCGGTACGTGTGTGAATGAAGTGTGTGCTCCAAGCAACACTCGGGCTGCCTGGATGAAGAGGACTGAGGAGGTGATGGAATCCGATATTCCCTTTGAATGCCTGGGAACACTGAGGCCAGGGGAGAGGTGGAGTTGGACAACTTCAACCCTCATCTCTTAGTCACCAGGTGACTTTGACCAAATCCCTTCACCGCTCATGGCCTCTCGTGCCTGTAAAGTTGCTGGGTTAATTCCTGCTGATGTCACAGAACTCCTGGGAGGCTTAACACAGATAATAGATCTACCTGTTCAACCCCCTTCAACAGTCCCTGCTCCTCACAACGTCATGCCATAGCCCAGGATGAAAGGACCTCCGGCGGTGTGTGTGGTCACACAGGAATGGGGCGATGTGATGCCATTGCAGCCTGGAGCTGACCATCGCCCAGAGCCCCCTCTCTGGGCAGCATACCCCACTCAGCACCGTCCTTTTCCCTTAACTGAGCACTGGTTTTCCCCCGGTGGCAAAAGGAACAGACAGTCATGGGTAACGTGAACAGCTGAGGGGTCCCTAGGTGGCCACGCTTGGGAACCACTGCTTTAGGGGCATCTGAACTGAAGAAACACCAGCATGAAGTGGTAACAATAAGCAGTAGCAGCAGGTCACTGTTTATTCAGTATTTCCTCACACCAACCCTTGCTTACAACAGCCCTGGAACCAAAGCAGAAAGAGTAGCATTACTGCCACTTCACAGATAAGGAGCAGAGAGGGGAAAATGAGGCAAATTTGAGTTTCTCTGCAGACCCCAAAGCCTCAGGCACAAGGTTAGAAGCAGAGCTGTCCCTCAAATTGTGTGTGATTGACTCACAGGTAAACAAAGAGAAGCTTCCACAAAAGCAAACCCTCCCACACTGTCTCAAAGGCCAGGCCCAAGGTAGGCCTGGAAACAGGAGCAACACGGCCTGGCCAGCCTCTAGCTCAAGTCAGGGAAGTGGAAGGGGTCCTCGGTGTGCACTGGCTAGGAGTCAGGGGGAACCTCAGTCCTGTCCTTGCTCAGCCAGGCTCTGTGACCCTGGGGAAGTCTCTCCCGCTCTCTCTGCCTGAATGCCCTTGTCTTAAAAATGGGATCCTGGTGCCTACTACATCCCCCTTACAGGTTAACATGACACCTTCTAAAAGATGAGGGGTGGCATTTCGTCCCCAGACAGGCAGAGAACACCCTCTTCCTTGTCTCAAATGCTCCTCTTCAGAATGACCCAAACAGAGCCAGTCAGAGCAATAGTCCCCACACCCCAAAAATGACCGCGACAGAGTCCTCCCAAGCACACAGAGGAGTCTAGCCGCCTGTACTGCCAGTCCAGCTCACAGTCAGTGACCATGGGGGTCCTGAGTCCGGAGAGGTCAATCTCCATACCAGAGGCCAAGTCAGGAGAGACTGCCACAACTCAGGCCTATCCCTCCTCTGTGTACACCCAGGAAAATGTGCAGAACGTCACCCTTCAACTGCAAGGAGGGAGACCAACAGAAACACAGGGCACCTGGAAACATGACCCCATAATGGGCATAGACCAGAGTAAGTGGCCCCAGTGGGTCCCAAGGTATACAAACCGCCTACCTCATATGGAGTTGCTTTTGTCCAAAGCTCATCAGGAAGTCAATCAATTGGAATTTCTATACCCCAACACCCACAGAAACCAGGGTAAAACAGTGCGGTACCAAGGCGAGCCTACAGAAGCGAGGTGGCTGCGCAACATGGCTAAAGCCCAGCTCCACGGCCCAGGGGCAAGACTTACAAAGTCTAAGAAGGAAAGTACGAGAGAGGGAAACAGAGTTTCCTTGACCTTCCTAGGATTCAGTCCTCACCAAGGTCTGAATCTGGTAGTCAGTCTCCCTCCTCCTGACTTCCCTCTGCCTGGACTCAGGGGTTTGTCAAGGTAACCCTGAGCCTATCTCCAAAAGTCCCCAGAGGTAGCTCAGGCTCCAAAATACTTTTTTCCTCCTCCCTCTGACCTTTCCCTCAACCTCACTTATTTATCCAAGAAACATATTATTCATCTCATTCCCTTGGGACATCTATCTCGATCTGGTATTCAGAGGAAAGCAATCAAATGGAGCTAATTCATACTAAAGGCAAAGGACTGACAGGCAAGTGGTTCCCTGGCAGTGATATCTGCACTGGTTTTACAGGAGACAGGAGTTTATGACCCCACAACTGGAGCTCTGAATGTAAGACTGTCTGTCTGCCTACTCTCATAATTTCATTTGCAATGACCTCTGTAGCCCCTGGGCTCTCATAGAAAGAGGGAAGCTGTGCAAAAGGTGGGGATGCCTCCCGGGCCTCAGTGGGTACTACAGTTCACTGTCCATATGTGTTCATGCTTGGTACACATAGCATGTGTGTGCACACACATATACACATGCACACTCTAGATTAGCTGCTGCTTGAGGCCAGGGACTCCACCTATGGGTCTCTCACAGCCTATCCATAATGCTCGGCTCAGTAGACACCCAAAAAACATATGCAGTTGGGCCCCAAAATCTCCCCCTACAATCCATTCCCCATCTCAGACACATCAGCTTTCCTACAGCATGGATCTGGTCAGGTTCCTCCCTGTCAAAATGCCCACAAAGGCCCGTCTCCTATGTCCAATGCCGCCCTCAGCCTGGCCTCCAAGCTTCCACAGTGCATGCCAACCTCCCTCTCCTATCTTCTCTCCCACTACTTCCCAACATGTGCTCTACTGCGTTTGTCGAAAGTGGGGTGCTGTTTCCCAAACACACATCACGAATCTTCCCAACCACCCAGACTGTTCCCCACCTGTTTCCACACAATGAAACATTACCTATCTTTAAAGCTCAAGTACCACCTCCTCCATGAAGCCCTCCTCTTTGCCAAATGCCTGTGACTCATCCTCTTCTGAAACCCTCAGCATTGTGTGGATCTCCGCTGTGGCCTTCATGACATCCTGCCTAATTGCTAGACCATGTCACATACCCCACCACCAGGATCCCATGAAGTAGCAACCCAGCAAACATCTTAGAAAACCAGTGCGGCCAACACCACGTCATACAAACACCAGACACCTAGCAGAGGTTGTCTGTTAGTAAAGGGTTGATCACAGAACAGGAGAGCCTCACAGCAAAGTCTCCCGTGGCCTCTGGCCAGCCTCGCACACTGCTGATTGTCTGGGCCCCTGTCTTCCCAGTCCAGGAAGAACCCCACCACAGTCATATACAAGGCATCACAGCTCAGCCTTGGTAATCGTTGTTTTTATAGCCCATGTCACTAAGCCAGAGCCAACAGCTCCTAGGAGCCGTGTGACACAGGAGAAGGAAACTGGAAGTCCCTGAGGAGCTGCTCTTCACTCCCTCCAGCTCCAGTTGGACAAAAATGTTTTCTTTCCCATTGCTTAAGATGCTTCCAGTGGTGACAAACCTAACACCACCAACAGGAGGAGATAAAAGCCCTGTGAGTGTGAGTGAGGAGCAGAGAGTGGCAGCACGTCTGTGAAGGGCACATGAGCAGGCAAGTGTCAGCGCAGGACCTGCCAGCCAGCCACACGGGACCCCTCCAACAAGGAATGGAAAGAAAAACAAGCTCTGGCCAAAATCAGAGCCAGCACAGTCTACCTGCGGGGCCCCTTCATTTCCCACTCTGCAGATGTGGTCTGGGCAGCGCTGCTCCAGGACGGTCTGGGCAAAACCCATGAGGGGAGCAAAACAGCCCCTCACCCAGCCCAGCCAGGCCCCCTCCACGGGGCTGCAGTGAGGGGCCAAGAGGAGAAGAGCCCCGGTTTTGCAAGCTTCAAGGTGGGTATGAGAGGCTGGGCATTCAGATCTGGGCCAAGGCATCAGAAACCCGGGTGGGAGGCCCAGCTTACTCTAAAATGCAGAGAGACGGCCAGACCTTGGCCCCTCCCTTCTGCTCCTGTCACATGGGGACAAGCACCATCCTGATGCTTGTATGTGGCTGCTGGAGATCCCCCGAAGAGGGCAGACATCGAGGGGCTCAGAAAACTGAACAGAACCTCACTCACACAGACTGCAGTGGAGGGTAGTGAACACAGGCTGGCTTTGTAAGCATCACCTTTGGCCCAGCTATCATAAGGAAATAATTCTAACTGGAGAAAATAATCTTTATGCATGCAGATATCCATCACAGTATAAGTTATAATTGTAGAAAACAAAAACAGAAAGCATGTAGGTAGCCGAGAACAGGGAAATGATAAAGTGAACCAAGACTCAATGGGACCATTCGAAAAATTTTCAAACACTATGACCACACTGGAAATGGTGATAAGTAACATTTAATGAAAATTTCATCATATAGCTTTGCTTGTACCATAGCTTTCATTTTTCTGAGTTTAAATGAAGGTTCCATTTCATACTCTGATATGTAAAAAACACGCCAAATGCTTTAAATACATAGTGTAACTCCTACTTTGGCTAAGTTGTTAAAAAGCTACATGTTGGAAAAATATAAGATAAACAAAAATTGATAGTGATGGTATTTATGGAATAGTAAAGGGATAACTTTTTTCTGTTTTAATGTAGTTACCAGATATTCTCTTTATGAATGAGTGTTACCTCTAAAATAGAACAAAGCAAATATATTTTAAAGGTAGTTTAAATACAGAAGGGTGATCTATGGGGATGGGGGTGGGAAGAGTAGAGAAATAACCTGAATTTCTGAGGCAAACACCGGATGGAACCTCCTGAGACACACAACCTTCCTGACCCAACCTTCCTGGATGGGACCAAAGGCTTATGACCCAGATCCACCTATACTCCATTCTCACTTCCCTGAGAAAAAAGAATGATGTGAAATAAAATAACCAAACGAGCAAGAATGCACCAATCACACAGGAACAAAATCATAAAAAAAAACCCCAGAACAACAGCAATTTCTATGATTTAAAAAAAAAAAAATGAATACATAAAAGGCAGCAATAAAGAGCCATGACAAACTGAAGGCAGCACTAACAGTGCCTAAAAACAAAGCATCCTTCCCAAACTGCGGGGACTCCAAAGGACGTGCCCAGACGGGGGTTCTCGCAGGGCCCAGTGCTGTGCAGCAGCCAAACTGCTCGGCAGGAACGCCCCCGCCAGTGGGCACTCCAGGACGGCTCGTTTCATTTTATCACTCTCAGGTTGCAGTAACTCCTAGTAACTCTCCCCTTAGGAAGCAGACTTCGGGCCGATGTAGAAATGAATCTCTGGCAGCACATTATCATTCGCCTGAAGAACCCAGGAAAAGCCTCGGTGTGTGGGTCTGCCCGCTGCACACTTCACACAGCTCCTTTCCACCTCCTGACACGGACCCCTCAGAGGCCTGGACCACACTTGGAGGGACACCAATGATCTGACCTAGTGCATCCATAGCAAAGCTCTGGCCAAAGCCGTGTCCCTGCAGATACCGCCCCTGGACAAGGCTAGGTTATCAGGGAGGGCAAAGTCAGAGAGGCCTGAGGCTCCCTAACTTTTGTCATCTGCGCATCACAATTCACTGCCCAGCCCTCCATAGCACTGTGAGGCACAAGTGTCCGTCTGCCCTGACAGCCCCCAAAGGAGAATTGTCTATTTCTCCTGCCTCTGGTGCCCCAAAGCACAAGCTGTCCTAGAGTTAACACGTGATGGCAGAGAGCGAACTACTGAAGAGGCAGAGAGGGAAAGGAAGGTCAGGCATGCCTCCTTCCAGACCTCATCCTATCCCTCCCTTGTTGGTCCTTCTGTCACAGCGTTTCATTCAAGGCCAATCACACATGCAGGACAACAGGACTGGTCAGGCCCATCTAGTCAAGATGTTTCAAACTAGTTTAACCATGAAACCCTTTGACCAAATAGAATCCTGCTCCAAAGCCTGATCTACCATCAAGTTAGAGTACTAGGAGTTGGGGTGGGGGCAGGAGAGATAAGGTAAGAGTAGAACCCCTCTTCCCTCCGCTCTCCAAACTACAGAACCCCACAGGGGAGTCCTATGACCCGCGACTCTTCCAATGCAAGCTGAAACAGCTCACTAGATCAGCCTCCTCATCTGTAGGTTGGGAAACTGAGGTCCACAAAGATACACCGGCTCAGCCAAAGGCACACAAGTGCTTGGTGGCAGAGCTAGGACCAGCAACTACATCCATCTCCCCGCTCCTAGAATCCAGGAGTTAAGAACCACACCTTCCTCCAGTCTGAGTGGTCCAAAACACCTGCACCAGACCTGTCCAGAAAGATCTCATAAGGCCTCCTGAGAGGGTGGAAGTAACTGCTATTTGAAGAAGGAGGCCTTCATGTCAGACAGACCTGGGTTCAAATCCCAGCTCTGCCACTGAAATGGCTGCATAACCCTGAGCAAGTCACCCAAGTCCTTGATCTCCCTCATCTGTAACCTCACAGGGCTGCACCTAGTTCCTGTGAAGAATCACAAATTCTTTTCCCTATGCCCTTTTGGTGAGCGTGTCTCCTCTCTCAGACCCCCTCTCAGTGAAGCCCCCTGAGCCCTTGCCTTACAGCCTCCAACTCCTGAAGTCCTGGTCTTCCAGGCCCCTTCAGAAGAGGCTGCTCTTCACACCCCTTTCGCTCCTGGTCTGCCAGGCCCCTTCAGAAGAGGCTGCTCTTCACACCCCTTTCGCTCCTGGTCTGCTGGGCCAGAATAGCAGGCCTCCACCATGTGGCCTGCCTATCGGGTTCTGTCTGGTCTGTGAACTCCTGGAAACTCAGCCAGTCACAATTTGGAGAGGTGCTACCCCAAAACCCCAAAACTTCCCTCATTATTACCCTTATATGGCTCAGGTCATGGTATATCATGGCCAGAGACTGGGCAATATCCAGGGCTCCAGAATCAATCAAGGAGACCAGTGGGAAGGAAAAAACCCAGAAGCCTGGGACACCCCATCGATGAGATCCCCCTGACACATGCAAGGCCTCTAGTCCAAACATGACCAGACCCATCATAGACCAGACAACTGCATCTCTTCTACCCTTGAGGGACCAAAGCCCAGAAAATCCTTTCATTGTACATCAGAGTTTCAAAAAAAAAATCCTACTCAGTCACATTTTGCACTGTTCACATCTAGATTTGATATTTTATAGTTGGGTAAGTATAGATTCAAACTAGAAAGAAGAGACTAACAGATCTAAATGGAGGGAGGGTCATCTAGTCCTACCTGCCATTTATCAAATGAGCAAGGTGAGTCCTTGAGGGGAATGCATCCAAGGGGCAGAGGTAGGGCTGGAGCCCAGATGCCTTGAGTCTAGGGACACCACACTGCGCCACCCACACTGCATCCTTGTGAATGGGCCCCCGGAGCTGTGCAACCCAGGGCCATGCCCCTGACTGTGCAGGCAGCTCTGTTACACAGAGGGCAGGGCTAGCCCCCTCGCCCTCTCCTCTGTGTCTCAGTGGAGCTCCTGACACAGGGCACGGGCAATACCACAGCCAGGGCAAGAGGCACACAGATATCTGCAGGGACACAGCTTTGGGCAGAGCTTTGCTGTGGATGCACTAGATCAGATCATTGGTGTCCCTCCAAGTATGATTCAAGCCTCTGAGGGGTCCGTGTCAGGAGGTGGAAAGGAGCTGTGTGAAGTGTGCAGCGGGCAGACCCACACACCGAGGCTTTTCCTGGGTTCTTCAGGCGAATGATAATGTGCTGCCAGAGATTCATTTCTACATCGGCCCGAAGTCTGCTTCCTAAGGAGAGAGTTACTAGGAGTTACTGCAACCTGAGAGTGATAAAATGAAACGAGCCGTCCTGGAGGCAAACAGCAAATACCAGGGGCTGCTGTCCCTGGCAGTCCAGGTTACCTTTGGGCATGATCTGGTGCATGGCTACCGAGAGGAAGAAGATGGAGTCACTGTAGTAGGTCCCTGAGCCGGCACTGAAGTGCTTCTGCATGGCCTCCACGACGGGGAAGAGCTTGTCTGTCAGCACGGCGACATCGTGAAAGACAACCTGCAGCAGGGCATGAGGAAACCACAGGAGTGAGCAACCCAGCTCCAGACACCCCCACACACACATACACAGGGGCCCCTGCAGGGCCACGAGCAGGAGGTCCCAAGTGAGAGTTAGGGAAACGGGGAGTCAGCAGAGACTACCTATGGGGACAGGGACACAAAGTGTGAAGGGTGCACAGGCACCCACACGGAGGTGTGAACTGGGAAGAGGGGTGGGAGCGCAGATGGTGATGGGAGCAGCCCAGGCTCCTTTCAGCTCCTGAACTTCAAGCTGGGCCAACCTGAAAGGAGCTCTGTGCCCAGTGACTGGAAACCTCGTGAAACTGTCTGGTCTTGAAATTAGGACCCTCAGCATGTCTGAGTGACTGGCCCTGGCCTCAGCATTGCCACCCCTGGTGGCCACTACACGTTCCACAGGCCAGCCGGGTGCTGCACCTCCCTTGTTCAACATTATGCCCGGCCACAAGGTCCCTGGAAAATGGGACCCAGAAAATGCCTACTGCCACAGTAAACTCAAGCATCGACTCAACCAGCATTTCGTGAGTGTCCCAGACACTGTGGAGGTGCTGTGAGAGGTATAAGGAATAATCAGGCACCACCTTCCTCAGAATGCTTCAAGTTTAGAGATGTCACCAGCTGCTGAACACAGCTCTGCAGTTTATGAAACGCTCTCACATACACATGCCGATCCCCATGACAACCTGGGACTTCAGTGAGGCAGCCATCACTACTGTAGCTCCAAATCACAAAGAAGAAAGCAGATGCTCAGAGAGGTCACAGTTGCCTAAGGTCACCCAGCTAATAAGTAGCAGAGCCAGAACTTGAACCCTGGTCTCCAGATTCCAAGCCCCATGCTCTCCAACGACCAATGCATCCTCTCTTTCCTTAACAGCAACCAACGAAGGAAGAAGGCATCAGCACAACCAGTGATGAGAGCAGACAAGAGTAGTGCTAGGACTCTGAGTCAGTTTGCTTGTTTATCATCAGTCCATATTTAAGTCCATCCCACATGTAGCCTCAGCTTCATTCCATATACCAAATTACCATGCATTCTACTCATATACTTTCTGGAAGTTTTCCCTGTTGCTCCGTGTATCCCACAACATCTAGAACCCTCCACAGCACACAAGAGGCACTCAATAAATACAGCCCATGCCAGACTGCTCCTCACAAGAGATCTGCTGAAGACCCCTCCCACCTCCCTCTTCCCTGGTAGCCAATAGGACAAGCCTGCAAGGCTGCCACATGCTGCTCAGCCGCCACCATATTAACGCCAGGGCCAAGAACCTACCTGCACAGGCCCCCAGCAGCAAAAGGAGAGGCCGCGCCACTCTCCCGCTTGCTGTCAGTGGCCATGCCAGCAGGAGAACAGACAGGCGTGCGTGGTGCCCAAGAAGTTCTCAAGCAGGCAGCAGGCTCCATTCTGTCATTTACTCTGCGCAGTCTCACGGTGTCACCTGCCCCGCCTGTGCTCCCAGGGCCTCAGCTGTCAGAGGGTCAGAATCACGGCTCTCATAGCTCTGCAATGGTGGTAACCCACCCCACCCGCTCTTCCCTACTTTAGGTTCTGCTTTTGTCCAGAAACCTGTTTTTATTTGAACGCAGTGAAGTGCATACTTCTGTCCTTAGGTCTACCCAAATTTCTACAGCACTATTAAACTTAGAAAAACCTTTATATTGCATCAATCTTCATCATTCCTTAACTATAATCCAGTTCAAATCATGTATCTCTTTAGCAGTCTTTTTTAAATTTCTTGAGAGTGCATTTCTCTCCTAGCATACTATCGCATTTCCCTTTACCCTTTTCTGCATGTTTCTCTCTGGCTATGACTTGTTCTTTTGTGTGGCCTCCCTGCCTGAGATGGAGACTACAGACCAGCTCTGCAGTTTCCCAACAGATACCGTCTTCTGCCTCCTATCACCCCACCACACACAGCCCACATGCCATCCCTGTGACTTCCAGGCTGCATAGGCATCACAAACCCTGAAAGGTTTCCCCACCTCCTGCCTCTCCCTTTTCCAAACCAGCCTCTGTTGTACCGCTCAGGTACCGCTCAGGTAATCTTCTAAATATACAAATTCATTTCTCTCTCTCCTTGGCTTCAAAACCTCTGACAATTCCTCAACTGCCCTCGGTTACAGCACCAATTCTCCCATGAGGCTCATGAGGTCCAGCACTGTGGGTCTGGCTACCTTTCCGCTTCCCTCCTCTGGGGACTGAGCAGAACTGAACCCAGGGTCTCTACCCTGCCCACCACACCTCAGTGTCCAATGGGTGCTTGTATATTTATGCCTGTTCGTTGCACTGTCCGGAACCCCCTCTCCCAGCCCCAGCCCTGCCTCCGACCTGCCAGGTGAACTCCTATCCAGTCCCCAGCTTTGCTTGGACACCCACTCCAGCCTTCACACAACCTCCCACAATTCGTCAGGCCCTCCTGTGCACCCTGCATCACATGGAGGAGGGCTCTACTTCCCCGTTTGGTTTTTCTACTGGTCTGTTTCTATACCTGCTTGAAGCCTGAGGCTGTGCCTGCTCTGTGCCTTGTGCCCAGCCCCTGGCCCCCTGACAGGCCATCAGTACAGATTTGTTGAACTAAATAAACTGCACTTTGGGCCAGTTACTAAACCTCTATGAGTCTCAAATACAGAAATGATAACATCTACCTCCCATGGTGGCTGTTAGGGCTACCTGGAACAACCACGTAAAGCTCCTAGTTCTGGGTTTGCCACGCTGCACTTGTCTTGAGTGTTAGCATCCTACCCCGCCCCCTCCAGTCCCCTGAACCCCTCTCCTCACAGATCAGTCTTCACTCATGGGCCAGCTTCTCCCTCCGAGTCTCATTATATCTCCAACCCACGGCTGCAAGCTGGAAACTGACAACAAGCTGACAGGAGGGCTCTCCCAGAAATGGAAGCCTCTGCATTCATTAAAAAGGGAGAGAGCACATTGATGTGTATAACCAAACACACGCACACTCGCACACACACATCCACAGTAGGGTCTGCCACAGCCAAGCTAAGGCATACAGAGATTTCAACAGCCGGCTTCTTCCCCTACTTGGGCCCCCATCTCACCCCAAAGCTTCATAAGAGACAAATTACCTCCCATCAGCATTAATAGATTTATGAGGACAAACTGTACTCAGTACATTGCTCCAAATGCTGTATGGTAAAGCGTGCTCCAATGAATATTTCATATAATAAATCTACTTAGAGATAAATTAATATGTAATCCATGGAATACACTTTATGCAGCAAGAAGCAAACCACAGACTCTGCCAATGTGAATCAAAACGCCCAGGCCTCCCAATGTCTAAAACACACATGCAAACCATGGTCTCCCAAGGGCAGGGAGGGGTGGAGTCAGGCACACTCTGAGGTGCCCAGCTGGGCCCAGGGTCTGGTGCCCGGAAGGCTGAGAGAAGCAAGAGCAATAGAGAGAAAAAGAGAGGGAAAGGAGCAGAGAAAATGCCACCCCTCCTCCGTCCCTCGTCCCGTTCAAATCCCCCACCTCAGGGGCTGCAGGAAGAATTGCCATCTCACCTGGAAAATCAGAAATATAAGGTGGCACCCGTATTGACGGCAATGAGCCAATGAGAAGATCCAAAACAACAGTTTCCACCAACTTAACTACATGATTTTTAGAGAATTACGAGGGCTGTCTGGAAAAAATCCAGCCATAAACGCCTCTTCTTTTCATATTACATATTTTTCACATCTTCTGGGCAGCCCTCATAGATTAGAAAGCCAAATCACTATTTATAACTTGTACTGATTTCTACATATTTTTTAATTTAAAAAATCTTATTTGTTTTAAAATAATATTTTTCCAAAAGTCAGTCTGCAAAATGATTTCTTTCTGAATTCTTCATGTGCATCCTCAATATTAAGGCCTTCATCAACCCTAGAGTCGAGGCATCCAAGCCATTTTTCAGAGCACATCGTCGTCGTCATGCGTTTCTAACACTGAGTACAGCTCCTTGTGAATTTATGCAGGGTACTGTCATTGGAAATGGTATCCCAACCCACAAGAATCCATGTTCCTATCATTAAGGTAGTTGACTTTTTTATCAGCCTATAATTATATATTTGTAGCCACTTTCTATCTTCTTTTCATTAGTGATCTTCAAAGATTCACTATTGTCAATATGCCACACTTGTGAGAACAAAACCCCAGGAATAATGACTAAACCTGTTACTTTTCTTTGCCCCCTGTTATTTTTCTGTCACGTGACTTCTAGAATTCAGTAATGACTGAGGTTGTTTCAGGCTAAGGTGTTCCCAAGCTGGACCTTGCTGTTCAAAAACAAAGCATGCAGTTGAGAGAGCACTGTGTAATATGAGACTTTGGAAAGACTCAACTCTTAATAAAGGACAATTTGGGGCCGGGGGAGAGTGGAAGCTTGCCTCACAGCCACCCTGCATATTCTCGACACTTCTGACATGGGGAGGCCAAAGCAACCAGAACGGCGAGCCTGGTGCCCAGCAGGGGCAGACGTTTTTGCCAGCCTGGACCTGGGCTCACTGGCACAGACAGGCCTGAAGAGCCTGGCCACTTCTCCCCTGCACATTCACTGGGAACAAAAACCCATGCCAAGCCCTAGCTCAACCTGGTGGAGAAAACTCATTAATCACTTGTGTGCCCCACTGGGAGTCAGGTCACGCCTTGCTCTTGGAGCCAAGAAGGGAGATGGCAGGGGCTGGCCCTGAACATGAGGAGACACCATGTTTCCAGGAAACGCCAAGGCCTGCTTGAAGCACAGCAGCTCCTCCAGCCACAGACAGCAGTGCCACAGGACAGAACCTCACCTCCCCACACTCAATCAGACTGTCACTGGAAGAGGGACAGTGCAAAGCTCTGGGAAACCTACCCAAATTCCTGGCACACCCTGCCATATGCTGGACCCCATCTACGGCTGGAACAACATATGGGTGTCCACTTGCCCCCAGGGACTTCCCAGAGCTCTGGGTGGGAAGGATGATGTGGCAACATCTGGACTTGGCATGAAAGTGTGCCACCGTCAACAGTAACGGCCACCAGTGAGTGGGCAAACTTGCTCCCCATGGAGCTATCACCCCAGCTCTGTGGGCACCCCGTTTGGGCTAAAATCACTCCAGTGATGGGGAGTGGGTGCCTCCTGAGGATCAAGCCCAGGCAGAAGGTGGGCAGTTCTGGGTTCACATGCTAACTCTACCACTTACCGTATTTTTCCATATATAAGACGTCCTCATGTATAAGATGAATGGCCATCAGAGCTGTCGTCGTACCTAAAATCTGACAATTAAGTTTGTGAACTTGCTACTGTGCACTTACGTTGTCAGCACTGTACCAACTCGGTAAGAGTCATAACCTTGGCAAGGTACAAAGAGTTCCAAAATTGCTTTGAAGGGTGGACTAGGCGCTGGTGTCAGTGCATAGCTTCCCAAGGGGAGTACTTCGAAGGTGACTGTAGTGATATTCAGCAGTGAGGTGTGTAGCACTTTTTCTAGGATGAGTTTGTGAAATTAATTGTCTGACCTTGTAAAAACACCTTAGAACTATGACTTCCCAGATACTACACAAGAAGAAGCTAAGGAAAAAGGAGGTGAGGTGAGTCCATTTAAAATACATATTAAGTAGGTAATGCTGCAGGCAGTTCTAGGGTAATTCTAGGTAAAAAACATGAAGGAAACACTCAAATGACCTGACTTTGGAGACACTGCTCATGTCCATCATCTCCTTTGCTGGTGAGATGATGTGTTTAAAATGCCAAGCACAGCACTGGCAGCCAGGATGTGTGCCCAGACTGAGTCCCTGCTTTCCCCAAGGTCACACACGGCTGACGTCAGAACCAGATCTCCTGACTCCTCGTCTAAAGCCTCCCCACTAATTCTCTTCCTGTAACCTCAAGCTAAGACAGTAGCCCTGGGCCATGTTAAAGACCCCGTGCCTCTCTAAGCCCCACCATGCTAGGCACTGGCACCCGCTCATCGTGGGACCACAGAGAAATGAAATGAAACGTGTGTCAGCCAGCAGTGTAGACAAACATAAGCTCATCCAATCCTAGCCATGACTGTGCCCTTTATAACAAAGGTGGCTGTGGCCAAAACATGAAGTCACCTGTCCAAGGTGATCTGGTGGATGACCAAGGCCAGATGTGAGCCCAGGCCTCCCCGATTCCAGAATTCAAATAATCTCTCAGTCGTCAGGGTCTGCCCCCACTCCACCTTTCTCCTATTTTATTTCTTCACGGAGAGACTGTGTACAGACACCCAGCTCTATCAAAGAGCCAACATGTCGTTTATAGTCCTCTGAGACCACAAGTCCGTGTCTGAATAAACTCTAGGGTAGAAAACCTTGTTGCTACCCTTAAAGGCCTTTTCCTGGATGGGTCCAGAATCCCCCTCCATTTATTCCCACCCCCACAACCCACTGTCCTCTCCCTGGGGCCAGGACAATGGCCTTCAACAGATCTCCTTTCATTCTATCCACAGAGCAGCCAGAATGACCCTTCTCTACCCCAAATGCAAAAGCAGCATCTCCTATCACTCAGTCAGAGCCAGAATTCTCCCTGGGCCTGGGCAGGGACCTGCCCTCCTCCCACGAGGTCTGTCACCCTTTCCCTCTTGTCCCCCCAGCCTACTCCTGCCGTGCTGGTCCTCAAACACTCCGGTTCCCTCCAACCCAGGCCTCCTGCTCCCCATTGCTACCACCCAGATGCTCTGGCAGTAGCTACCTGGTCGACACCTTTAGGCCTCTGCTCAAATGCCACCTTCTCAATGGCGGTGTCCCTGCCTATCAAACAAAGCATTGTGATCCCCCCACCACCCTCCAGATGTCCCTTCTTCTGCTAATACGCCGTATGATCTACTCTCCTCATAGCACACTGTACAATTTATTTACTCATTTGCTTATCATGGGACAACAAAGAGATGAAACGAAACCCAACCCTTTTTGAGTCCCTCCCCACTGCGTCCCAGGCAGCAAAGTAGAGAAATGGTGTATTAGCTCATTTAATCCTCCTCCTGCCAGAATGGAAGCTCCACGAGGGCAGGGATTTTCTACGCTCTTTTGTCACTGATACACCCAGTGTGTGCAACCATGTCCTGGGACAGTGCTGGCACCTGTGAGGTTCACAGTAAATGCTGGCTCAATGAAGGTTTCACATAGCAGCAATACTAGATGGGGTTACATGGACCTTACAAAGACTCATCGCAAAGAAAGCAGTGTCCCTTTGCTCTGGCTTATGTGAATGTTCCCGAGGGCCAATAGCGGCCGTTGCCTTCCTCTCTGTCGACACTAATGTGCTTTGACCTTAAGCCCCTGGGATCTGAGGTGTTCCCTCCAGCTGTCTGAAGGCACAGACATTTCCCTGAGGGGACAGTTTCATGACAGAGGGAGGAAACAGCCAGGCCACTGAAGCCTGCCAGCCAGCCCCTGACACCTGCACTCCAACCTGCCTGCTCCCAAGGCTCAGGCCCAGCAGCCGTAGCTAGGAAGGGGGACAACTGTGCTAATTAAAACAAGTAAAAAGTGGGTGAGCAATACACGTAGGGCCAACAGGCCACTCAGGTCACTGATTCAACCCTCATTTTTCAGACAGGGAAACTGAGGCCCAGCCAGGAGAACATGGCTCTCCTCAGATTACCCGGCAAGCCAGAGGGGTAGCGAGCCCCAAAGCCAGGCCCTGTGCCTTCTCAAACAGCCCTGCAGCCATCAAGTCAAGCCCTGAGTAAACACTACTCCACCTTCAGCTGGAGGCACCATCCTCTCTACAGAGATTCTGAAAACACGGGGAAGACTGGTCCCAGTCTCTCTACAACCAGGAAGCTTGCAGAGGTGCTAAGAAACACTCAGCTTTGCCCTCAACTTCCCGCCTACCCCAGTCTCAAAGTTGCCCTCAAGGTTCTGCCTCCTGACAGAAAGGCAGCACCAAGGAAAGGGGGCCTATGCCAATGCCTGGGAGAATGTGCAATAGGAGGGGCACCACGGGTTAGCAGGACCCTGAAGGAGGTGCACACCCCAGGCCAGAAATGCCCTTGCGGGTGTGGGCCCTGGAGCAGCCCAAGCTGTGTGTATGCAGACGGGTGCCTGGATGTTCACGGCACAATGTCTGTGATGACACAGAGTACAACCTAGCCCTCTCTCAAAGGGAAAATGGGTGAACTGGGGTCGACCCATAACGAAATCCTACGCGGCAATGAAAACGACCAAACAAGACCTCCATGTATCAACATGGAAAAATCCAAAAATATAATGCCCGGTGATGAAAGAAATAACAAAGGCTCTATGAGGGCATTTATGTAACTGTTTAAAATATACAAAGCATTGAAAATGTGTGTGTGTTTGTGTGTGTGTGTGTGTGTGTCACCTCTATGGACACATATATAAGTGGTAAAACTACAAAAACACAAATTCCATAAAGCTCACCACCTTCTTGTGGGTGACAGCGAACACCTCTGGAGTGGGTGGGAGGGGGAAGAAATCGGTGTGAGCTTTAGCTATGTCTGTAATAGTTTATTTCTTTATAAAAAGAATCGGATGTAAATAGAGCAAAATTTAACATATATAGCAGGAAAATGACTATTACATTTTTTCTGAATTTTTCTATATTTTGATGTTTCATGATTTAATGTATAAAAAATAAAATAACAAAACCACAGAAAAAATTTAAATGAAATATTACATAAGGACAGAAAACAGAGCTGCAATGTAAATTCACTGCCAAAAATCTTTACAATAGAAAGTGCACTGAGTGAGCTTTGAGGAGCATTACTGCTAAGTCCCGATTTTCACATACTAATTAATTTGTGGGTACAGGACCATTTAGGGTTGTCAAGTGCTCCTTGTGAAGAGTCAAGGAAGGGTTCCTGGGAACAATTCAAAAGAATGAAAAAAAAATACACACAGATGTTCTCTGTGAAGTTATTTATAATGTGCAAATCAGAAACTCACAAAATGGCTTACAAAAGAAATATGACAAAAACTTATACTACAGCCATACAAACAATAAGCACAAGACAAGACAAGACAAGATGGGAAAATGTTTCTGAGAGGCACCCCACATGTGGGTCCTGTAACAAGTGAAATGAGCAAAGAACCAAATTACCGCTACACCAGGGGGACGTGGGGAAACGAAGAGGACTCGTTAGATTTACAGTTTTAGTATATGTAGAAGCCAGTCACAAGGGGCTCCCAGCGGGGGCTTGTCATCACTCCTGCCTGCCCATTTCTTCTAACCCATGTTTGTCCAACCTGCAGCCCAGGATGGCCTTCAATGTGGCCCAGCACAAATTCTTACACTTTCTTAAAACGTTATGAAAATTATGCACGGACCTTTTTGGAGCTCATCAGCTATCGTTAGTGTTAGTGTATTCTTTGTGTGGCCCAAGATAATTACTGAGTGTGGCCCAGGGAAGCCAAAAGTTTGGACACCACTGCTCTAAGCACTTTCTCCTACAGACTGATTCCTCAGAGCTGAATACTCTCATGGGGCAGTGAGAAGTCCCTTTCGTACTTCCAGGCTACAACATAACCCCCAAAGATTTCCATAAGTCAATTCCAGATGCCACATGTCACAGAAAAGGGCTTGGAAATCCACAGTTCCAGAAACCGAGCAGTTCAATAGCAAGGGCATATTTTGACTCCCAAAGCTTGAGACAGAGCTTTTGCCTGAAGTAAAGAGAAAAGGTTTTCATTTTTGCGTTTGCTTCCAAAGTCTTGCAACTCTCTGAGAGAGCCATCTCAGTAAATAACTTCAGTTGCCCATGTTTTGGTCAAAAAAGCTGTTGGGGGAGTCTGAAGACCAGGCAAACAAACAGAAGCAACCCACACAATATCTTCCATCCTCTGCAAACACTGCTCACCAAACTGGATGAACTATTGAGCTGTTGGTTCACTCTTCAGTGATGAATGGAGTCATCCACTAGACAGAGTTTTAAACTGGAACACATGGAAGAAATGCCATTGTCAGACAAGTGACATTAGCTCTCATCAAAGCACCTTCCACTGTAGACTGCAGGCTGACAGGCACCGAGCTGCAGTCACTCAGCCAGATTGCCCCTTCCCACCCTCTGGTCCTGACTCTCCTGCCAGGTACAGGAGAAAAGGCCACTCTGTTGTCCCAGCTGCCTCAGTTCACTCCTCTGTAAGACTGGGAGGGTCACGTCCTAACAATTTACAATGGATGCACATCCGCAAAGCTCTCTGACTCCCACAGACAGGCCCTCTATCCTCACAAAGCCAGCCCCAGGCACATCGGGCAGCCCCAGCCCTGTGTCTTCCTGACCACCTCCCCGCCCACAACCCTGGGACACAGTGACCAGGACCCAAGAAGCCTGACCATCTGGGCAGGTCTCACAGAGCCCACATCCTGGAAGACTGGGACAATCTGGCATGAGCAGGGCCCCCTCACAGCACTCAGTGGGGTGGGAGCCACAGAGGGTAAAGCCCAAGACCCCACTCAGAGGGACGAGGGGAAACAGGGGATATGAGCAAGTTCTGAGAGTATGTGGGTCTCCCCAGTAGTCTGACTTTTTAAAATCATTTATAGTTTATACTCTGCTGAATTCCCAAAACAATTATGAAGAATTGCTGTATGCAATCAGATCAAGAAAATAAACACCATGAAGAAGAGGTAAACAAAATATGAAAACTGCTCATGGTTTACTAGAAACAAGTCTGAACTGGGAGTTTCTAGAATCTTCTAGAATTGGGACTTCTAGAAAGGAACATTCACAGAGAAGTTTCCATCCCCCCAGAATTGTCCGTGTTGTCCACACACAGTCTACAAAGCATAGACTCCAGCTTCACCATGACAGAAACAGCAGCACCTCCTCCAGAGCACAAACCAGATTCACCTAGCCTTTGCTGAGCCTCCATCAGAGCCAGGCATGCGCTCGGCACGGTGGGGAAGGAAGACATGAAGGTCAAGGCCCCTTCTTTCCAGAAGAGAAAGCATGGACACAACTGGGCACAAAATGAGGCCACAGTGCCGGGTGTTTGCAGAGAGTGGCAGAAGGGGATAGGGCCAGGGAAGGGGAGGACACTGTAGTTTGGGGAATTGAGGAAGGCTGGAAAGAACACAAGGACATCCTGTGCTATGTGGTCTGAATGTTTGTGGTTCCCCACCTCACCTCCCCACCAACCCAAAATTCATCTGTTGAAATTCTAATGCCCAATGTGATGGCATCTGGAGGTGGGGCCTCTGGGAGGCGCTGAGGTCATAAGGGTGAGCCTTCAGAAATGGGATTACTGGGATTCCCAGGTGGTGTAGCGGCTAGGCTTCAGCGCTCTCAATGCCACAGCCTGGGCTCGATTCCCAGTCAGGGAACTACCCCCCCCTCAAAAAAAAGAAATGGGATTACTGCTCTTATTAAAAAAAGAGGCTCCAGAATGCTCCTCAGCCTCTTCCACCTTGTGAGAGAAGTTGGCACTCTGCAAACCGGACGAGGGCCTTTGGTAAAACGCGACCGTGCTGACATCCTGATCTTGGACTTCCAGCCTCCGGAACTATAAGGAATAAATTTCTATTGGTTATAAGCCACCCAATGTGTGGTTATTTTGTTTTAACGGGCCAAGGCACCCTGAAATAAACTTGGACAGAACACTGTTTTGCGAGCTAGTTCCAATGCCCTCCGATTGAATCGACAGGGATTGTACCTTCTAAAATGATGAGGAAAGGATCACTACTCGCAACCCATGTACCCAGGGTACCATCAGTAGCAGCCACCACTTAGCCCCCTGCTACACCTCATTTTTATCTCATAGCCACCCTGTTAAGAGCATGTCAGGAGACAGAGACTTGGAGGGGTTACATCCAGGGCCACACAGTTCCCCCATGTCACAGACTGCATTTGAGCCCAAGTCTCGGGCCCAAAGCCACACACTCCTGCCCTGGGGCCTCTCCTTTGCAGGCAGGGGACACACTTTGCTGGTGGTAGGAAGGATGGTGAGTTGCAGAGGAGAGAAAGAACCAGCTTACTCCTAGGCCCTGCCAGTCTAGGGCAGGGCAATTGAGACTCGCCTCTGGCACATTCCATCCCACCAGCAGGATGATCATTTAATGGGGTGCTTAACTATAATTACCCCAATACATAAAACAAATGGCTTTAATTTAAAAGACATTAAGTTAACAGCAGGCTTTGTGCCAGGTGACAGGAGCTGGCTCAGCTGCTCAGAATGGGCACCTGAAACTGGGATGGGGGCACAAGAGTTACCCCTACCCCCTGGCAGGGCCCTAGAATAGAGCTCTGTGGCCTGGGGGAGAGGGCTGGAGAGTAATGTTGCCCCAGTAACCTAACCAGTCCTCGGCAACCCACAGGCCAGCCTGAGTGGCTCAGGCCAAAGCAAGAGCTCTGGACACGGAAGGGTGTGAGGAAGGGAAGCAGGGAGCCCTTCTTGGGCACTCCCTGCCCTGGCCAGGTGCTCTGAGTGCCTGCTGCTGCCACAGGTGCCGGAGACCTCGGTCCTCAGCCACTCCACCACAGCTCAGCTCCTCCTCTCAGCTCTCCACCTTGCTTGGTCTGCCTGAGACATCCTGGGGAAGCTCCCATCCACCGCTGTGCAGGGCCCTGTGATGGGATCTGGGCCCGTCTGACAGCTGAGGAGGGAGGCTCCACACAGTCAGGCAACTTGGCCACAGTCACGCTGCCTGCCAGGACCAGCACGCAGGTCACGGCACCCCTTACCACCATACCTACCTCTCAGGGACTCAGCACACCTGGGCCGCAGACCCAGCAAACCCCACCACTTTGGTAAGCTCGTGGTGGGTGATGGGATCCACCAGCATGCAGCTGCAAAGAGACACAATTCCCCTTTTTAAGAGGAAGCCCCCCTCCCTGCACACACAGGGCGCATGCTAGGTGTGATGGACACTCCAGCCGGAGCTCTAGGAACCTGCGGGGCCTTGGGGCCTCCGTGGCCTCATGGGCAGTGCCTAGCTGGAGTCACAGGGCGGGGACCCGGGAGGGGCGAAGAGGCTCAGATGTGCAGACACCCCCGCCCCCATCCACACTCTCTACTGAACTGCCGGGAAGCGCTCAAGGACTCTTCATCCAGGATCCAACCATCCCAGTTCCTTTCTCATCCACCTTTTTTGTAAAGGGCCTCATCAAAACAGATTTACACACGGCGCAGGAAGGAAATGACGGCCCACAGCCACCACGCAGATGGGGGACGCTTGTGGAGAAAATCAAAAACAGCCTGCGGCGGCCCAGGCCAGCCGAGTGGGAGCAGCCGCGCAGGTCTGCTCCAGGCGCGGGGCTCTCGCCGGCAACAGCGGTGCAGCGCCGCCCTCCAGCGGCCACACGGAGCGCCGCACACGGCTCTTAGGGACAGCGAGGCGATTCAGCCTGAGAGCAGAGGACGCTCTCCCCGGACTGAGTCTCAAGGAGGCCGCTGGTGGCCCAGTGTGGACTGCACTCCTTCAGCTCCTCCTCCTCCTAGCCTGGGAGGTCCGCACGCTGATTGCAGCCCTAGAGCTCCCTCCAGCAAGCAACCCCAAGCAGAGGACACATGTAGTTTTCCTCCCAGGAACACTGCTCCCCCAATACTGACTCCCTGGACCAACTCAGGCACAGAGCAGCTAGAAAACCAGCCCGAGTGACCTGCAAAGGTTCGGCCTCCTGGAGATCAGTGAGATGCTTTCCCTCCCCAGCCAGAGAGATCCGTGGGGACACAAGGAGTGAGGCCTAGCCGGAATGGGTGAAGACAGGCCCCAGACATACGCTGCCTCTTTGCTGTGAGCTGGTTCTCACCCACCCTTCCAAAAGAGGACGGAAGCTGCTGATAATGCTGACACTCAAATAGAAGAGGGAAAAGCCTGGGCTGCTTCTAACCCCTGCTCTGCCTGGATCTGAACAAGTCACTGTCACCTCCACTCAGGGTGTGTCAGCTCACTCAGGAGGACTGCATGGAGAGTTTCGGAGTTTTCTTGGGCTCCAATGCTTGGTGATTCTGCAAGGCTCTGTGGAGCCCAGTGAGACTGAAAGCTGGGGTGGCTGGATAGGGGGGATGATACAGACTGTGAGGTGGGCTACAACCCACCCACCACCAGCTCCCTGTCTTGTGGTGCCTCCAATTCCCCAAAGCACAGTACAAAGAGCCCAGCCTCATGGCTTAGTGTGGGAGCTCAACAGATCTTTGGGCCTTGGGGGCTGCTTCACCCATCACAGTGATGCTCCAATGAGATGTTTGTGAAAGCACTTTTATAAATTCTAAAGTACTGAACAAATGTTACTGTTATTTTCCTAATCAAGTCTTCGTAGTAGTAACACCCACTCATTGATTTTAGGCATAACATTACTGTCCACATCAGAAATTTCCAAACTGTTCGTCAGAATATACTGATGTTACAGTTTTCAGGGTGGGGAGAGGAGAGTCAAGGTATCTGGGTTTTCTTGTAACATGCATTTTGGTATATATGTAAAAAAAATACCAAATTCAGTTGTCCCTATCACTATATAATCATCTCATCATGAGTCATTAGGGAAATGCAAACCAAAACCTCAATGAAATGGTGCTTCACATCCACTAGAACGACCAGAATCAAAAAGATACAAGTGCTGGTGAGGACAGAGAGAAATGGGAATCCTTATACATTGCTGGTGAGAAAGTAAAATGGCACAGCTACTTCTGGGAACAGTCTGGCAGTCCCTCGACAAGTTAAACAGCATATGACCCAGCCATTCCACTCCTTGGTATACGTGTATACCCAAGCAATCTGAAAACATGTATCCACACAAAAACTTGTAAACAAGGGTTCAGAGCAGATTATTCAAAACAGCCAAAAAGTGGAAACCCAAATGTCCACCAACTGATGAATGAATAAATAAAATGTGGTATATATCCATATAATGAAATATTAATATTATTCAACCATTAAAAGGGATGAAGTACTGACGCATGCTACAAAATGAACCTTAAAAACATTACACTAAGTGAAAGAAGTCAGGCACAAAAGATCATATAGTGAATGGGTCCATTTATATGAAATGCTCAAAACAGGCAAATTTACAGTAAGAGAAAGCAGATTAGTGGTTGCCAGGGCTGAGGGGAAACAGATGACTGCTGGGGGGTACAGGGTTTCTTTTTGGGGTGATGAAATATTCTGGAATTAGTGGTCGTAACTGAACAACCCTGTGAATATATTAAAAACTAGTGAATTATATATTTTAATGTGGCAAATTTTATGGTGTATGAATTACATCTCAGTTTTTAATTGCAAAAATTAAAAATCTGTCTTTCAAAAACTGGCCTATGGGAACACAGAACAGTCAGGAAATCATGAAGAATTACTGATGCCCAAACCTGGAACATTTCACCTGTGCACTGAAGCTCCCACAGCATTTACAAATCACCCATGTGCTGACGTTTTTCATCCATGTGATGATCCCTAGCCTACGTTACGGGCTTTACCTTATAATTTCAACACATACCTGTGAAATTATCAAGTGTCTTGTGTATAATACAACACTATACAAAGTTATTTCCTACAGATCCATAACTAAAGTCTTCCACAAGAAACATGCATTGGTACAAACTACTACAGTTATTTCATGAACATACAATTTAAAGGATTTCCACTGTTAAATGTGTTTGGTAAAATACCACTGTTCTCTAAATTCTGTAGTGTAAAATGGCAGCCTATCTTTTCAAAGAGCCTCTCAGTTCAGGACACATGACTTTGATCACCTCTTTCCCAGACTGCCATAACCTATTCAAAAATTTAATTCTGGTACAAGGTGCCTGCTTCTGCAACAAGCTGGAGAATTTGCATTTCAGGGTCCCCTATTTGTCATGAGCTTCATCAATGAGACAGCCAGAATCAAGGTTTTTACCCTCAGGCTTCTTTCAAGCCCCAGCTATGAGGTGAGTCACTCATCTTCTCAAAGACATGGTTTTGCTCCTGCAATAAAAGAACCTCTGGAGATTCCTAATGTATACAAAGCACTTTAACATTTGTCATTCCTAGTCCTCAGCATACACTCCCCTCGGAATCCAACAATCACTTTTAAGTGTACAATGCACATGGCTTCCTTCTTATTATTAACCTGTTGTCTGGACACTGAGCCCCCAGCCAAGGATGGAGTTTGATGTATGAGGGGCAGATCACCAAGAACTCTTCTATGCTTTCTTGGGTTCCATTAATATAGCCATCGCTCAGTCAACTACAAAGTACTGAGAACCTAGAAAGTGCCAGGAACTGTGTTAGGAATACAACGGTGATGGGGAAAACAGGGAGCGCCTCCATCCCCATTGTTTCACACCCTCTATACGGAGGACCAGCACTTCTGGCCTCTTGCTCCCCCCGCCCCCATCCCTCCTTCCCCACCATGCACACAAATGCCTCCATAAGGCAGGAGGGAAAACTGACCTCCTCACCTCTGGAATTACCTGCGGAGAGCCTGCCCATGCTTGTAGGGAGGCCAGTGGCTATCCAGAGCTGTCTGTCCCTCCAGAAGTCTGTCTGGTTCTTGTGTTGCTGATTGGGTGGCTCCTGCCCCATGTCTATCACACCCAATCAAGCCAGAAACAGGAGTGGCAATTATGGTGCTCCTATCTACCTGAATAGATGAAAATAAATAATGTCCCTGCCCTCGTGGAGACTATAGTCTAGTAGGGAGAGTCAGATAACAAACAAGTGAAAAGAATACAGTGGACTCTCCATCAACCGAAACTCAAGCATCCAACACTCTCAAGCAACTGGCAAAAAAAAAAAAAAATTGAAGAAATAATACTTTAAATAAAAATCAAAATAAAATCAATTTCTAGCAGAAATGTAAGTTTAAACTTGGCATGCAGCTATACATCATGCAAAACCCGACTTTGCCTGAGAGGCGAAGGGCCTCAAAGCAAGGTGATATTCGTTCATTTTTCAAGAAAGCTGCACACAAGTTTGCCAGCACAGAGCGTCATCTACTGATGTAGATCCAACACCACCCACCTCCACTCCTCCCGGTCCTGTTCTAGCTACATCATCAGATTCCACTACGGTAACAGTTTAAGTGTGTATGTGTACGTGTGTTTTCTAAAGTTACTTGAAGTCAAAAAATTATGTTAGTGGGAGTTCCCTGATGGTGTAGTGGCTTAAGGCTTCGGCGCTGGCGCTGTCAGTGCTGCGGCCTGGGTTCCATTCCCAGCCAGGGAGCTACCCACATACAAAGAAATTAAATAAATAAATAAATAAATAAATAGATAAATTATGTTAGTGAAGTTCATTAAGTTGAAAAGTTTATTGACTGCCATTTAACTAAAATTGCATACTGCATTCACAAAGCTGTTTTTATAATAAAACTATGTTATATTAAGTTTGTCTTTATTTGTCTTAATTTGCTTTTAATTACTGTAATTCAATATTTCTATCAAGACAATACAGAGTTTACGGTATGGTATGTTATGGGACAGTATGGTACAATATAGTATGGAGTACAGTATTAGTTAGGCCTATTTTTAATAGTACTCTCAAGCAACCAAAAGCTACATTCATCTGGCATCTACCAATCCCCATGGGTGCCAATTAGCTGAGCGTCTACTGTAGTTATTTTCTCCACCTTGCAGAGCACAATCCCACCTAAGGCCTGCATCTGTGCCATTCTCTCTGAATGGAGCTCTTGCTTCTAGATGCCCCAAGAGCTTGCACTCTCACTTCCGTCAGCCCCTGCTCAAATGGCACCTTATTAATGGAGCCACCACCGACCACCTGTACCAAACAGCGAACTCCCTACCCCAACACACATACACTCCCTGTGTCCTTATCCTGCTTCACTTCCCTCTAAACGACTTAGCACAATCTACCTCTCACACACGCCCCCCCCACCCCAGAATGTTAGCTCTGTGAGGGCAGCGACTTGGTTCTGCTCCCACTTGCACAGGCACCTAGAAGAGTGCCAAGCACAGGGCAAGCACCTCAGTAACATCTGTTGAATGACTGAATAAACAAATGAGTATGTGCTACAAACAAAGTGATGGGAAAGATCATGAGGGTTGAGGTGAGGGCTGCATTAGTAAAGGGGGTTCAGAAAGCCCTGAGTGGTTAACATCTGTATGGTAATGTGGTGATAGCACAAGAGAAACACCACAAAGCAGCAAGACTGCTGTACCCCTCTGAGGGTGGGCCAGCAGTGGCTGGAAGCCCCGCTGGGCCTCTCTGCAGGGGTCTGGTCACCCCAAAAAGGAGGGAGGAGATGGCCGCATGGCCCTGTCAGTGCTAAGTCATGCCAAGGGTATGGGACCTGCTCGTTGCGTTGATTTCCCCAGAAGCCAGCTGAGTGGAACTGTATTGTGAGACTGGACACACAACAGCCAACACGGCAGCACAGGGCTAAATGCACGACAGCATGGTGGCATCTAACCCTCCCTGACACATGTGAGGTGGGTGTTTAATCCTCATTTTACAGAGGAGACCTCAGAGGTCCTGAGAGGCAAGGTGGATGACACACGTCACCCAGCTGACCAATGGCACTTGACACTCAGTGCAGTCTCACTCCCTCAGGACCATCTTATGCCCTACCCACTGAGATTTGCAGCAGGAGAGGATGCCCATGAGTGTGACGCTAAGCAACGTGGGTTCCTGGACAACATGGCTGTGCCTGACCCATGTCTGTGTCTCCTGCAGCTATGAATGAGAGTCCCACATATAGCAGGTGCCTGGTCATTCTTGGGGCTTCAAAGTGCAGTGTGGGCTCCTGAGGGGTAGGGCAGAGAAAGCTGTACCTACCCCAAAACCGGCTCTCCTCTCCTTCCTGATTAACTGAACTTCTATTTTGAACGGAGTACTCTGCTTTGGTTCTCCATCCTGCTGCTGCAACAGATGTGATGGCTAAATCTCCAGCAGCCGTCCTGGACCAGGAGGACAAGGACCATACCCTAGGGAGCTAGCAGGAGCCTAGGACCCTGATGACTTCACAAAGCTTCTATGAATATGCCAGCCCAAGAATGCTACCTCTGGACTTTATTTAGATAAGAAGTAAAGCTCAACCTGGCTTAAATCACCCCTATTTGCAATTTTCATGGCATATTCTATCCAACCTGATAAACAGTCAGAAGGCTTATAGAAAAGTCTTGACCTAAGTTTGAGAAGTGTGGGATTCCACTTGACAGACAGAATGAGACAACAGAGGACTCAGAAGCCGAACACACAAAGCTCTGTGAGAAGGGGCAGCTTTTCCTGCAGCTTAGTGAGGAGAAGCTGGACAAGGAAGCTGAAGCCAGCTGCGGCAGGTCTAGAGTGTTGGAATAACCTGGGTTTGACAGCCAGGACCCAGGAGGCTTTGAGAGGAAGTGGTTTGATAACATCAGCATTTTAGCAAGGTGGATGTAGCAACCTTTCCCAGGCCAGGATGGCTTGGATGAAAGAGCTGTTCAGTCAGTGTTTTCTGAATGGCGAGTAGGTGTCAGGCATTCTGCCTCCCAGGGAAGGTTTCACAGGACAGAATCCCTGAGCTGGGTCTAAGACATGTCAGGAGAGTATCAGGTGCTCCTGTAACCTCTACAGCAGTGATTCCCACACTCACCTCCACAGCCTCATGCAAACACAGATTCCCAGACCCACCCTAGAGAGCCAGACACACAGATGGGGCGGGGCCCAGGATTCTGTATTTTCAGTAACTGTCCCCAGATAATGCTATGTACCTAGTCCATGGACCTGTTATATAGGCTAGAGGCAGCTCCTTACTTGGTACCTGGAATATAACAGGTTTGGGTGCCTATTAAATAAGTGAACAAATAATACAAGGGCTGTTCTGAAAGTATCCAGCCATGTAACGTGAAAAACGGAGGCATTTAGGGCTGGAATTTTTTCCAGACAGCCCTTGTATATTTCCGTACTGTTAGAAGACAACAAACCGGTAGCTATTGAAAGACTTTCAATAGTGGAAACAAGATTTTTCTGGTTAAATGAATGTTTTTCCAGGTATTTAATTAACCAAAGTATGATCTGAGATCACTAATAATGTTGGTTTGATCTATTTCTGCAACCATTTCAGCAAAAAGGCATTTCTTTTTTTTTTTCTTTTGTGGTTCCCTGGCTGGGAATCGAACCCAGGCTGCAGCACCGAAGCCTAACCACTACACCACCAAAAAGACCCCCAAAAGGCATTTCTGTGTCACTTGAAAATAGCCTGAGACCTCTGGGTGTCAGCATGAGCTGTATGCCGGCTCCTGGCGCCCTGCTCTGTGTCTAACAAACATGGTGGAGTCCCAGAGCCCACCCTGAGGGAGGAGGCACCCCCAGGCTGTCTGCAGACTGTTGGGTGGGCAAGGAGCTGCCTCCTCTTCCCAAGGAATTCTATTTCACGAAAGTATGATTGTGGGATTTTGATGGGTATTGCATTAAATCTGTAGATTGCTTTGGGCAGAATGGCCATTTTAACAATGTTAAGTCTTCCTATCCATGAACAGGGGATATTTTTCCACCTCTTAAAGTCTGTTCCAATTTCTTTCAAAAGTGTCTTGCAGTTTTCTGTGTATAAGTCTGTCACGTTCCTTGTTAAGTTAATTCCCAGGTATTTCATTCTTTTTGTTGTGGGAGTTCTAACACACTTCAAAGCAAGTCTTCCTGGGAGTGGGCTGTCCTGGTTAGCTTATCTCACAAGAGAGAAGTGCTCCTTAAAGGGGAAACACAGAACAAAGGGAAAAACATGGGCTTAGGACACAGGTCAGTAACACCCTGCCTCTCCGTGGCCTTGAGCAAATTCCCTCACCTGTTGTGCTCTAGGCTCTTGAAGATCCCTTCCAGCTCTGAATGTAATCAGCGTGAGAATTTCTACAGTTTCCTTCCTCCTAATTAACACTGAAAAATGATTCTCAGTATAAAATCCACTCCCATATAGAAGACATGGTGCTAGGGATACAATATTTTAGAGAAATTGGGATCCAGGCCCTTAAAAAGCAGTCTAGAAAAACAGACACATAATTCAATCAATAATTATACAATTACACCTGCAATAAAGGTTACTAAGGAAAAGTACTTGGTGCTATGGGGGGGGGGGGGTGCTCCAGGTGGAGGGAAAGGCACACGTGTGAAGCGGTGCCAGAAGCAGCTTTCTTCTCAGGAATATTCCAAACCTAAGGAGGAATTAAATCACAAATAAAATACGGCAAAACTTTTAGGGCCACATGTTTAAAGAAAAAAGAGTGTTTTTTAGCACAAACAAAAAACAGATTCACAAAATATGAAGTCCAAAGTAACAGGAGCAATATTCTGCTGGAACTGATAAAACCTTATCTGATCTCAGCCATCTGGTTAGAAGCCCCCAAACCTCATCCCTCATTCCTCAACAGGGTGGTGTCAATTCCTTCAGGTCATGTGCAGCTGCCTCCAGGCCTTGGGCAATGGCTCTGACTGTCGGCACTGGGCCCAGCCCGAGGGAAAGAAACACATGATGGCTAAGGCTTCAGCGCTGTCAACGCAGCGGCCTGGGTTCGATTCCCAGCCAGGGAACTACCCAAAATAAATAAACAAACAAACAAACAAACAAACAAAACACATGAAACACAGACTTCTAGATGGAAACCTGGCCCTAAGGCTGGACCTGGCCCTGGACCAGTATTTCTGGCACCAGCTATGTGCCAGGCATTACGCATGGAAGATGTGAGATAGTCACAGCACCAGGAAGGTACACAAGGGAGAAAAAGGAAGATGTGCCTCTCAAATGGAGGTTCCTTGGATGATTCCCAAGAGGAAATGGTATCTGACAATGGGCAAGACTTGGAGATGGACAGAGAAAGTAGCCTGACAGTGGAATGACATAAGCAAATGCATAGAGGCTGGAAAGCACTGGGACCAGAAGCTGTGGCTGGAGGACCAGGAGCTGTGGCTGGAGCCCAGGATAAAGAAAGGTAGAGATCTGGCAATGGTGTCACACAGTGACTCAGAAGGTGAACAGATGACAGGGCTGGTCTTCAGGATGGTGTCTGGAAAGCCGGTCAAATCACAGCTCTGTCCAGACTGGCTCAATGGCCAAGGGCCTTTGGTTTTCTCCACTGGACTGGCTCAGAGTTTTTCAAACATTAGAGTCCTATGACTCACCTGGAACAGGTTGCCAGGCCCCACCTCCAGTCAGAAGATTCCAATTAAATAAATCAGGATGGGTCCAAGTTGAAAAACCCCAAGTCAGACAGTGGGTCCCAAGGGCACCTTCACCCACAAGCTCCAGGCCTTGGATTCTTGGCCTCCTAAAGCATGAAGTCCAGGCCTGGGTGACCTTTTCTGACTATGGTGGGTGTTCCTAATAGTCAGGGGACAGATCTTTGATGCTATGAAAGGAAGCAAGAATGGAGAGCTGTGGAGGACTGGGCCTAGACTGCCTCTAAGACTAGGGACACCCTCAAGGCATATGAAAACTAAGTAAAGCATGGCCAAGGGCTCAGAAGGAAAGGAAGGACATTCCGGACCGAGAGTACAGCTTGTGAAAAGGCACATTCAAAACAGTTAGGATCTAGGGTACATGGAAAGGAAAGGTAAGAAGTGCAGCTTGAGAGAAAAGCCAGGCCCACAACCCAGCCCTACCAAGAACCAGGACTTGATTCCGTAGGCAACAAAAAGCCACTGGCAGACCCTGAGCCTTGCAGGATCCTGGCAGCAGGTCCCCTTCCTGGGCACTTACTGAGCACAAACACATGGAAGGGTACTCTTGCCTCACTACCACACCCCACCATGAACATCAGTCTCCATTCTTTAAGAACACCTCCTACTCCTTTCCAAAAATCTGACCCTGGATCCCCTCTGTGCAACTGTTAGGTCAAAATGAGGCAAGCGACTTGACTGAGGCCATTAACTAAGCCAGGAACCCAACCTGGGATGATGGGGAGAGGTGGAGACTGCCATCCAGGCAGGTTGGTCCAACCTGGAACAAGGTGGCTAGCTCTGCCCTGCTTTCCCCAGATCATAACTGTGGTCCGAACATCTTTCTCTTCCTCCCTTGGAGGAACCTGCAGTTTCTCTCAATGAGTTCATGACCCTTGGGAGTAGGAGAGAAGAGGGGCTCAGAGACAGAATAAGATGGTTCACAATGGCTGGGTTTGGGCTTGACCAGTTCTGATTTAAATAACTTAAAGTGGTTCTCAACCTTCCTAATGCCGCAACCCTTTAATACAGTTCCTCACGTTGTGGTGACCCCCATAAAATTATTTTCGTTGCTACTTCATAACTGTCATTTTGCTACTGTTATGAATCATAATGTAAATATCTGATATGTGTTTTCCGATGGTCTTAGGTGACCCCTGTGAAAGGGTCGTTGGACCCCCAAAGGGGTCGCGACCCACAAGTTGAGAACCACTGCCTTGAACTATGAGAAATGTCACTGCAATTTCAACAATTCAAACAGCCTCACATAAGACCCTGGTGGTGTAGGGGCTAGGCTTCAGCGTTCAACCATCTCACTTTGGCCTCAGGAGGTGAAGACTGGTCCACAAAACATAGCAGCAGTACTTCACTTGGTTCCCAAAGGATGGGGAGCGACTGGGCATTGAGGAGCCGCAGCGCAAGTGCACCAGGGAAGAAGGAGAGAGGGGGCTTCGCACACGTTTCTCGGCCCACAACTGGGGCGATCTGAGAGACAAGCAAAGAAGACTAACCCCAAAGCCCAGAGCAGAATCTGAGCATGAGATAAACTCAGAACAGAAAGGTACAATCACACCCAAACTCCCTGCATGACCCCCAGAGCCACAGGAAGAAAACAAAGCCACAAACGCCCCTCCCCCACAGACCTCTGCTTCCCAGTATCAGAAGCGAACACCAAAGAGATTACAGAGAGACTGCAAAAAATGAGAAACCAGACAATTGAAGAGATGGGGACAGGTGACCCATCAGAAACTGAGCTCAAAGCAACAATTATAAAAATGCTTAAGGAACTGAATGATAATTTCAACAGAGAGCAAGCATTAAAGAAGATTTACAAACCATTATAAAGGACCAGAGAGAGATAATGACTACATTAACTGAAATGAAGAACAGAATAAAAGTCACTAAACTAGATGAAATAGAAGCACAAAGGAGTGATGTGCAGGAAAAGCCAGCAGAAAACAGCCATTTAGAACAGATAGATAATAGAACCCCGAAAAATGAGGATGGGACAATTTTAAGTGGAAATATATCAGAATAATAGCTGTTCTGGAAGGGACAGAGGAAAAGCAAGGAATCAAGAAATTATTTGAAGAAATAATGACTGAAAATTTTCCCAACCTGGTGAAGGAAATAGACATACAAGTCCAGGATGCACAGAGAGTCCCAAACAAGATGATCCCAAACAAGAACACAATCAGACACATCATAATTAAAATGACAAAAGTTAAAGAAAAAATTCTAAAAACAGCAAGAGAAATGCAAGCAGTAACTTATAAAGGGACCTCCACTCAATTCTCAGCTGATTTCGCACTAAAAACTTTACAGGCCAGAAGGGATTGGCAGAAAATATTCAACGTGATGAAAACGAAGGATCTACAACCAAGAATAATGTATCCGGCAAGGCCAGCATTCAGAATTGAAGGCGATAAAGAGTTTCTCAGATAAGAAAAAGCTAAAGAAATACATCACCACCAAACCAGTCCTACAAAGAATGTTAGAGGGACTTCTTTAAATGGGAGGAGGGATGGGAGAGTGGGTAAAATAAGGGAAAGGGATAGAAAAATTTTAGTTTGATTGTTAACATAGAATCAAAAGCAACAAAGAAACAAATCTCATGGACACAGTCAATAATTCAGTAGTTACCTGAGGGTAAGGGGCAGGGGAGTGGGGTAGAACGGACAAGGACACACATATATGGTCCGTCACCAGAGAACCGACTCTGGGTGATGAACATATAATACAATACACAGAAGATGTAATGTAGAATTGTATACGTGGGACCTATGTAATTTTTACTAATCAATGTCACTCAAATAAAAATTTTTAAAAAGGGGATTGGGGGGAAAGAAAAAAAAAAAAAAAACCTGCCCAGCAGACTGCAGGGAATGACTATTGCTGCCTTCGAATGACCTGCTTCATCCTCAAAAGACAAAGACTGAAGAGAATACAAAGAGGTGCAGTCTCTGAAAGTACTGTATCCTGCAACACCAGCAAAGAGGGCGAGTGCTGATTCTTGAGGGGGCCTAAGTTAGTGGGGAGAGATCTGGTTAGGGTAGTCGGTTTAACACCCAGGATGCACTCCTGCACCAGCGTCGCGGACACGCCCCTGGACCCTGCCTCCAACACGTTGTGAAAGCACATTCCAGGCGGGAGAAAGTGAGGGCTTAGGCTTCTACAGGCGTTGGCAGTGGGCAGGGTAACGAGGACACACCTCTCCCAAACCCCTGGAGCCTGGTCGATGGGGCGGGGCACGTGATGAGCCACCTGCCCTGAGCCCCCAGCGGCCGTCCCACTCACCTTGCACTTGAAGCCGGCGGCAGGCGGCAACAGCTCCCGCAGCAGGGCCTTGGCCACCTCGCGGCTGGCCTCCTCGCTCACGAAGTGCAGATTAAGCACCTCGTAAGCCTCGAACTTGGCGAGACGCAGCAGGGAGCGGAGCGCGACGCGGGCCTTGGCCTGCAGCACGGCATTGTGTTCCGCTTTGGTGAACATCATCAGCAGGTGGTAGTCTACCGGCACCGCCCCGCCGCTCTCCAGGCTTTTGGCCTTGGCACCCAGGACCGGCGTTACGGAGCCGCGTGCCAGTTCAGGCGCGGGCGGCGAGGGCGCGGCGGGGACCCCGACGCGGGCCTCCTTTAACCTCTTGGTGGCACTGGAGAAAGTCTCTCGGCCCGAGCCCAGGTAGTAGAAAGCACAGACGGCAAGCGCCGCGGCCAGCAGCAGCACGCAGTGGTGGGACCGCACAGCGCCCAAGCGCGCCATGACCCGAGCGCATGGGAGCCCGCCTCGGAAACCCATGCGCCACGGACCGGGGGAACACAGCAGCCAGAGAAGGGACTCGGACACCCGGTAACCAGGCCGCCACTGAGTAGCGCCGGCAGCGGGCGGCGGCCATGGCGGGGCGGAGCCGCGCCGCTCAGAGCCTATCCGCGGGCGCTGATGCGCGGAGAGATGTGGCTAGGACTGCCCGGCAGCCGCTGGGTCCTACATTCCAAGGTATTAGAGCCTGGAGGGACCCGGCGTCCTCAGTAGCCACCCCGGCGTGGTCTAAGCAACGCGTAAAGGCTAGCAGGCTATAGGATCTGTGCAAACTGGCCCTCTCACGTGCCCAGCTCCAGACGCTGGAATAGAAGCTGAGCCTTGAAAGGAACTGAGACGCCCCAACGGAAGACCTTTGGTTAGCAAAGAGACATTTCTAAACAAAGAGAAAAAGTTTATCTTTATACCTTTTTCCTCCCTAACTTCTTAGAGACATTAAGTTCTCTGCCCTACTGCCTTAACACCTTGGAGACTAGCTCAGGCTGGGGAATTTAAACTAGCCAATTTCTTCCCCAGTCACAGTAAAGTAGGGTTTACACGTGAGGTGGAAATCGCCTGCCCACCCACCCCGCATGGCCTATCTGAAGCCCACCAGAGACATCTAAAGGATGTGGCCAGCCGGCCAAAACTGCGCGTTAGTTCAGAGAGACCCAAAGGAGTAATATAAGATACTGTGATACCAATATTTTAACAAATGTCCACAATTTTTAAAAGCCTTAATATATACCAGATAGTTTTGCAAATTCTTAGCTAAGGCACATTGCGGTAACTTCTCCAAAGTTCCACACAGTGGCAGTTTTGACCCTAGAAAAAAATCTAGATATCCAACAAATTCCATTGCCAACTACATAAAATCTCATTAACTCCGATCTCCTAAGGACTGATGATATACCATAGTGTGAAAGTACAAATGATCTGCATGCTTGAAAGAGGTGGTGAAAACGCTTGTGCAAATATACATGTGTGGATTATCTCACACCAGTTTATTGTGCCATGCCATTATTTCTCAAAGTGTGGCACCCAGACCACAATTCATCTTATGCTTAACTCTTTTTCAACTGAGGGATACTTTTCTGTAAAACATTGGACCTCTGAAACAGGCTTGGCAACAATTTCAATGAATCTTACTTACCTTAAAAAAAAAAAATCAATACTGGGGTTTCCCTGGTGGTGTAGTGGCTAGGCTTCTGCACTCTCAATACCACAGCCTGGGTTCAATCCCCAGCCAGGGAACCACCACCACTACCACCACCACATACACACACACACAGAGTTGAGTAACAGGCTTTTGCTTTTTGGTTCATGTAACCCTCACAACTCTAAGAGGTAATATTTGCACTTTATAGCTGAGGAAATTGAGATTCAGGGAAGTAAATCACCCAAATCTAGTTGGCTAAGTAATGAAGCCAGGTTCCTAACCCAAGTCTTACTGCTTCCAAAACTCAAGCTTTTAGCAAGATTAGCACTGAAAGGAGCAATTCAAACTCTTGAGATGTGTGTATTGCACGAACCACAACCTTCAGCAAATGACACTGTGGTTAAGCAACTTAAGAGAACTGGACATCCAAGGCTGGAGGTCCACCCTGCCAGTACAAATTGACAGACATCAGACAAGTTACTTAATCTCTGACCTGCAATTGCACCCATATGTAAAATGGGGCTAATAATAGGACCTATGCCTCATAGGGTTCTGAGAGACAATAGATTTAAAAGCAGTTAGAACAATATCTAACACATATTAAATACATGCTAGAAACACCAAGCTCTAAAGTTTAAATATCCAACAAATACCAAAATGTAATTTAGCAATCTTAGCTTTCATTTATAGACTAAACTCCAAATCTCCATTAAGACTTCATTACATATTCCAAGGAATTCCTACAGCTGTGTGCTACAACTCTATAACATTCTAATTATTGTTCGTTAATAAGGGAAAAATAATCTTGAATTTTGCCTTCTAGTCCCCTGACCTACACTGTCAGTAAGGTGTTTTTTTTTTCCTTCTGCCACTTAACTCTAGAATTTACTTACCAAATATTTTATTCTTTAGACCTTTGTAAGACTTTACTACTCCTGGAATTTATGGATAAGAAATGAGTAACAATTTAAATTTTATATTAAAAAAAATCACTAGACACAGGAAAATACTCAAGAGATTGGTCTTATCTCCAGCTTCTTCATTCCCAATCCTTTGACCATAGGAAAAATTAATTTTACAGCGTTCTGAGGAATACTGTTGACTGGAAGCTGAAATAGTGAGATGAAGGTAGCCAGTTATTTATTTAGTAGATACCAAGTGACTACTACATGCTAACCACAGTAGCACCTGAGGATACAGCAATGAAAAAAACAAGAATCCCTGCCCTCATGGAGTTTACATTCTAGTAAGGGAAAATAGACAAGAACAAGTATGCAGTGCATCAGATGGTGATATGTGCTATTTTCTCAGATATATACACCTAAATAGACAGAATTTGGGTTAAGCACAATAACCCTTCAGCTAACTTTAACTTTGGCCAAGTTCTCTGATTTCTGACTAGAGATTTGAGGTCATCGGCTTTTCCTGTTGTGTAATTTCTACATCTGTAATGTTGGATACATGATCAGATTTTATTTTTTATGTTTTGTATTTACTACCCAATATTGTCAAGGATACAGAGAAACAGGCACATTCATTCACAGCAGATGAGGGATTGTTTGGCTATACTAAAAACTGGAAGGTCAAAATCGTTGACCTTAAAGAGGATTTTCAGGTCTCTCTCCTATCCAAATGCATCTCTCCTTGATACAGTGGTTCTCAAATTTCGGTTGACACTACAAGCACTTGGGGAACTTGGTAAAAACATAAAGGTGAACACCCTATTTATTTTCAGTAAGCCTGAGCCTCACTGGTGTTACACAGACCAAAGTTTGAAAAGCACTGCCCTAGACCTTCACCCAGACAACCCTCTCCTTCTGCTTCACACGTTGGCTTAGATGTCACTGCCTTGACCAGTGATCTCTATAAACACCAACCCCTCCAGTGTCTGGTTGTGGTACCACCCTTAACAACCCCATGAAGACCACCTATAAATGACCCAGTATCATCTTTTGATTTGCAATGGCAAGAAGACCCACAAAAGAACAGGACGTGTCTACCTACCTTCTTATCATAACATCCCCAGTATCTAACACAGCGACTGACTCATTGAATGAGCTACAAAAATACACCCAGCCATTGTGAACCAGCATTTTCAGTACTAGGAATTCGTCCTAAGGAAATAATTAAGAAAGTACTCAAATATCTAGTCACAAAGATAAAGCAGAACTAGGTTTATGATGGCAAGAAACTGGAATCAAACATTTATGAATAAAGGGGTTAAAGTGATACTGATGGTTTCAATAAATGATATATTCTACAAACTGCAAGCAGAAATTTTCTAAAATATTAAGTGTAGGTAGAAGCTATAGATTTAGATACTCAGGAGACATATTAGCCAACTGCAATGAATGAAACATAAATTCTGGTTTAAAGAATCTTTTAAAAAAAACATTTGAGACAATCAGGAAAATTTGAATACTATTTTAGTTGTATAACTTAAGAAGTGTGATATAATTGGGCATTTTTTTAAAGGGTCCTTTTAGAGATCTATACTGAATGATTTGTTGGTGAAATGTCTGGGATTCTGTTAAAAAAAAAAAAATTCAGGGAAAAGGGAAAATGGGTGGGAGTATAGATAAAACAATGTTAGCCATGAGCTAATAGCAAGGTATCCTATTTTTGTATGTTTGAAATTTTCCATAAAATATTTTGAAATTTTTCCCCAAAGTGATGTAGAATATTTAAGGACTTAGAAATCTGTTCCCCATTTATTGACAGAAGTTGCTAACGAACAGTATGATCCCATTATATATGAATATACACACACTTAAAGGTCTATAAGGGTATATACCAAGGAAGTGAACATTCTCCCAGTACTATCCAAAAGAACTTCCTACAATGATGGACATGTTCCAAACAGTAGCCACTAGGCTCATGGCTAGTGGGCTCTTAAATAATGGCAGCATAACAGATAAACTGAACTCTTAATTTTGTGTAATTTTAATTTCAACAGTCACAAGTAGGTAGTGAGTATCACATTAAATAGCACAGGCAGATGATGGAATTAGGAATGATTATCATCTTTTTTATTTATCATTATTTAAACATTTTCCTACAAGGAAAAAGCACCGTTTTGCAATAAGAAAAACGTGGCTTTGTTTTTTCATTTAAGACATTTGCTGACTATCGGTGTGGGTTCTCCAAGAACATTCTGAAAATGAAATGAAGTGGGAGAATAAAGCAAGTTACAAAGAAAAATTCTGTCTACTTTCAATTAAATTTTAAAGGAAAGGCAAAAGCAGGTGATTCACTTCCCCTTTATTCTTTCAAACTCAATTCATATAAAAGCATGTTTTTGTCTGTTTACGAAAAGGACTGAGGGTGAACCTGTTGCATAGGTTAGAAACTTCAACATTTCTGTCAATCATAACAGAAAGAAAATAGAGCTAGGGCCCCCAAAAAGCCTTTGTGGTTTTTAGTTAATGAATAGGGAGCCATATAACTTTATGCTAAGGCAGAAGAAAATATTTAAAAGATCAATATAGATTTCTTTATTGACACATCAGCAAATAGGAACAATCTGGATCAATTTCATACGGTTGAAAAGGAATATAGTATCTTAAATGACAGTTAACAGGTATGTCTGCAGTTGTAGTTTACAACTAAGTGGGAATCTAAGCATAAAAGAAGTATGCCAGAGGTAAAATTTTTATTGACTTACAATTTTTCAACATACAAAGTATTTAATCAAGTGTAATATTTACAATTCTTACATAATGTACACTTTAGAATAACTATAAAGATAATGTACTTTGTTCCATTTACAATAACAAACTACAATAAAACTACATTCATGAATTAGATACAAATCCTCTACATAATACTAATAAAAAGTAAATGAAGTATTGGTTATACATTCTTTAAAATATTCCTTTTCACAGGTAGCAAGAAATATTACATGTAATAAGTCTTTATGACTGGAATGATCCAAAAATACCACAGAGCACAAGTAAACACATATAGAAAAGTAGCTCATCATTTCTAAAAGTTAACCTTTAGCCTTTGTGTAAAATAAATGACGCCAACAATCTTCATAATGTAGCAAGCTTTCCCTGTTTAAAATTAACACCCAAAAGGTGGGAAGGTGTGTTGAGAAAATTTTATTTAATCAAATCTTGCTTCCATCCCCCCCACCATTATCTCATTTTAAGTAGATAAATTTATGTAAACAGAAAAGAATATCCACAAAACCATATGTAGATGTTAGGATTCAAGCAAAATGAATCCAAGCCCCTTTTAGTTATCTTTAATTTGGAAGCATCAAGAAATTGATGAATACAGGCATACTCCAGAGATACTGAGTTCATTTCCAGGTCACCGCAATAAAGCAAGTATCACAATAAAGCTACTCATAATCATTTTGCTGGTGGCAGGTTTGCCTTCCATTTGTAAAAACGTAACATGTGAGGTTCAATAAAGTGAACCGCAATAAAATGAGGTATGCCTGTATATGGTATAATATAAAAAGTAAATGATGTTTTGTAATGTTTTGTCTTTATTAATGTTTATTGTTGCAGAAATGTGTATTTTCTTAAAAATTTAATGTCCTCAAATCCTAATCTATTCCTTCACAGTAATTTTATATCCAGGTTCCCTAGAATATTCGGAGTCTTTGTTACCAAAACACAAGGAAAGCTGGCAGTCATTATCAGATTTTGCTGCTTTACAATGATTTCCAAATCATTTCATGATACAAGTTCCTTTGACCAGGGTTCTGGTGTCTTCTATGCCACCAACCAGCAAACCAGTGGCACCGATAGGTAAAACAAGAGAGGCAGCCCAGGATCAAAAAAGAGACAATGTTGGCGCTCTTAGAGTAAGATCTCAGAAGTCCTACAGTGAAATCAGGTGGAATAAAGTAATATCAAAGTAGGCTGTGAGCAGCAGAACAGTATACAAAGGGTTATTACAGTTTTCACTTTGTCTCATCCCACTCCTTTTATTTGTGAGGACCTCCGAATCCAAAAAGAGAAGGAACTCTTTCACTATATCATGCAGGACAAACAATTCTATAAAAAAGGCCATTTTTCCGCTCATGTCCATGGTCAAAAGTGCTATCAAACAGAAAAGTTAGTTTGACAATCTAAGTGTGATATGGCAATGTCTTATTATTAAAAATGGGTAAATTTAGTCTTAAATATAATTTAGTTTATTGTGATCATACTTTACATGTGTAAAACTATATTTTTTAAATACTCCTTAACACATCACAAACTTAAGTTGTCCTGACTGTGAAGGTATAAATTGTTTTTTTTTTTCAAAATGCACTCATGAATAACCAAAGTACATATTCCAAATTAAATCTATATGTTTTGGAAAGTAAACACCAAAGTTCATCAAAACCTATAGTGAACATCAGTATAAATTAGGCAAACACTGTAATGTAGTGAATCCCTGGAAATTCCTGAATTTCTAGGACTGTACCAAAGGTAATTTTTAAAACCTTAGAAATCTTAAACATGTAAGTGCTACAATGAAAAAATTGCAAACAAATACTCAGTTATCTTTTGTCTAGTTCTAACATAAAACTGCATGTAATAAACACATAGTGCAAATATTATTATTTTGATATTAATCTAACTTTTAAGTTAATGAGCTAATGATAATGAGCTAAGAGGAATAATGATAAGGAATCAGAAACTACTATCAGCAGATCAGTTAGGGAAAGAAAACGAAGGGCAATCATATTGACTTACAAAGCCCAAGAGTATGATTAATATTGTTTACAATGTAATTTATCATAATGCATTGAATAATTCAATTCACAGCATAATAAAATTCAGATTTTTACATACTATAGAAAGAAAAGCTATTAGCTGAAATAGCTAAATTTATCTTGGTAAGAGCCAACCTCCTTTGTAATTACTTGTAATATAGCCTTGCTGTTTACTGCATCATTTCTGCCAAATTTCATCCAAATTGAGCCTTGCTTGGCATACTCAAGAAATCAAGCCTCAGAAATGTACTTTTGTAGTGCTAGGCTCCCTGTATTGTCAAAGATACGTCTTCTCTGAAGATGTTCAGAACCATGATCATTTTTAGTGTACTTCCAATATATCTTTAACCACTACATTAAAGCAGACACTAATTACTGCCTCATTAACGACTCATGACTCAAGCTACGGGAGGTAAGATGGTCATAAAGAATTGCCTTCACAACCAGAGATCCCAGAGGTTTTCTGAAGCACCAATGGCTGGATCAAAAAGCACAACTGCCTAGGCTTCCTCAGATAAATGTTAGAATCTTTAGGAGTGAAGTCCTAGGATTAAAACGGGAATAGGCACTACAAAACACAACAAAAAGGAAGCTCTCTTTTCTTTTCTCTTTCTTTGTTTTCAATGTATTTCCTTATCGTTGAGCTTTTTCAAAAAATTAATTTCAAAGTACACTCTAATAAAAGTGTTATAAATCAGACTTTTGCCAAGGCAAATGATCAATTACTGAAGTGAAACAGGAAAGATTTAATGTTCCCATTATTGTTTTAATTACAATACAAGGTTCTACAAGTTAGCATTTCCTTAGAAATAATAGTTTTTATCCTTATCTAATATGCAGTGATCATTAGTAAGTAAGCATTATATGCATGCAATTTGGCCAAACAAATATGAAATCTTTTCTGTGATGAGAATATATTTCAGGATAATTCCGGTTTAGACAGATTCCATTTTGATGGTCAATTAGCTTATAAAACTCCAGTTATTGGGAGGGAGGGAATGTTAAAAAATGTATTATCTATCCAAAGATGGACTCAAACTAATTTGTAGTATAAACATGGTAAATTAGTATATCCGTAATATTTTGAATTCAAGAGCCTACCATTCCTATAGCCAAATACTAAAACTGCTATATAGATGCTGTAAGTTAAGGGAATGTACACTGTGTACAGTAAGTACACAGGATAGATGCTGGAAAATTAAAAAGCAATTTATTGCTAAATATTATAGTAAAAACATGAGTTTTTTCCTCCTTTTCCAGAGATTTTTCTTTCACTAGGAGCAACACCAAAAATGTATCTGGAAAAGAACAAATTTCAAATATAAAAATGTTCTACATTATTTTTAAAATCAGTTCTTCTTTTGGAATCTGATGAAAGCATAATTTTGCGACACTGAAGTAACCTTTGAGACAGTTTTATTACATCAATAAATTTGTCAAGGTTTTAAGAAGTCAACCCAACAATGAAGAACTAAACTTCTACAGCTGAGATTCTTTTGGTGATTTAAAAGAAAATCGTTAAGGGCTTCTTTTTGCTTCATAAAATGAAATAAATCTGAAGGACTGAGTTACGTCTATCTGTACAACCATTTATATGTATGTTAAAGGTGTTAAAAATACTGGACAAGAACCAGACATCTGAGGGGTATAACTAACTACATTTATGAGCAAATGGGGGAAACATATTTTCTAACTGAATTACATATTGTGTGTATGATAGGTAGGCCATCCAAAAAAACAGGAAAAATAATTTATGAACCACTAAAAATCATTAGGGAAACTAAAGAAAAGACATAGTCTGCAGGCAAGCGGGACAGCTGACTCCCACTTGATGCAGACATGCTTGACTGAATGATCCTGGACAAGTTGCATAGAAAAAAATAAAAAACCAATGCTACCACCCACTGGCAAAAAAAGAGATTTCATCTACACTCTCAACATATGGTAACCTAAGAGGGCTGCAGGCTAGATTCAACACTTTCCTGTAAAATAGCCCTTTAAACAGGCTTTTTCTCTTTTTTTAATAAGAGGTCCTAAAGTAGTAGGTTCCTCTTCCAACTACTAAAGCCCTACATTTTATTTTATAAAAATATCGATGAATGGGTACCTTTTCTCCAAACCACTCAATAGCTACTAAAAGTAAGTAAATAGAATTAAATCAGTAAAAATTTGTGAGTTTTCAGATCTACACATTAGGGTGTCACCAGCTTTAATATTTTCCCTGTCTTAAAAATATTTAGAATTTCTGTGAATCTTGCTGGAAACGATTCAGTTTCTCTGGATTATTGGATGCCATTTGGGAAAAATCACGAAAAATATCCTGATAAGTTTCATCACCTGCAGGAAAGTAAAATAAGGACACTTAAAATTTATACATTGAAAGTATTAATCAGTAACATTCATTTTTAAAACTAATACTACTTTATAATTCATTATATTAAATTTTTATTCAGATGAACATTTTTAGAAGAAAAAAAGATGAACTAAATATAAATGCCAGAAAAGTATATAGTGAAGAAAAACAAAAAAAAAAACTATACCTGAAAAAAGCACCTCAGATGCAGCCACAGAGGAAGTTCAAAGTTAGAAAAAAGCAAAGATGCAAGTGTTTTAAAGCAATGTAAAGAAATACATTTATTACCACATGAGAAACAAAAGTCACTCTAACTGAGGTATAGCAAACAAGGCATTCTTTACATAAATACCTCCCTTGGTCAAGACCAAAAGGAAAGACCAAAAACAAATACTAAATATTTCTGATGGATGCAAGTCATTAACAAGACAAAACCGATATCGGGTAGAGGAAAAACCTGTTTTAATATTATCTTCTAATTAAAAGGCAGTCTAATTTAAATAGCATGTGAAAAAGAAATTCTTCACTCAAATTTTAATACTTAATTAAAACTAATGCATCTCATCCACTGCTGACTAAACTTAACGAAATGATAAAGCCTAGAAAATGACTATAAAATAATAATTTCAAATTTAGTCAGAACTTGTTTACTGTAGTTCATATGAGGAAGAGTGCCATGACAAAAGGGGAGTAAATATCAATGACATCTGTTAAATTAGAGTAACAGACATGTATATACAAATATGCTCATAGAGAAGTAGATATATTATAGACACTGATACCACAGCAGATGATTGAATACTGTATTTTTTGCCATGAGAAATATATACACACATACAAATTATTCCTCAAAGAATTTGTATAAAGAAAAATCTTATTTTTAAGATGAATCATCTATCATAAATGCTTCCTATGAAACATCAGCTTTATACAGAAATTTAGCATAGGTCTGTTTGCAAGATTCAGACTGTCAAATACTATTTTACATGGCTATTGTTGCAACATGGTTTTATAATTATTTCTCATAATATACCTTGCATCCATCTTATTACAAACTCATTTGCTACAGTTGTTAATAGTGCAATAAGTTTTGTTAGTTTTTGAAAAGCGAGATACTTGAAGCAACAGATGTCATACCAAAAGCTAGAGAATTAGGAAACAATTTAGGGTGGGGGATAAAGATCTAGTAAAAAGATTTAATAGCTGAACTCAAGATTTTCAATAAAAAAATTTTGATACTATAAATATTTAGTCACTGTTAATATTTAATCTACATAAAAAGCAAGTTATTAAAATCTCTACATAGTTTTCATTTAACCCTGGAAATTTTCTGATGATCTGAATCAATCAATCTACTTTGAAAAGAAAAAAATACAATAAGGAGAGAATTGTAATAGGTTGGCTAAGAGTAACATCCAATTCATATTACTGTTATTAAAACAATAAAAATAAAGGTTGATATGCTGGAACAACTAGTTAAGATACTCCAATTATACCCATGATTTCTTAAATGTTTACTCCCACATTAAAAGACAAATTACAATCTATTTCCATTTTTAGCCATTCTAAAGGACATAAACTGAGAAGAGACCAACATTAAATATCAATTAAGAAACCATAGAAAATATTAAAACATTTTTCTTATTCTTAGATGTTGAATTAAAATATTTCAAATATTTATTGTAAACATTATAAATACTTTTAAAATACTATTTAAACTGGAGAGTCTGGAATTTTACTTTCCAAGAAAGTGTAAAGTGCAGATTATAATACAAAAATACCACACTGATTTTACCATTCAACACCAGAAGTAACTGAAAAGGCACACATTTATACATTCAAGAAATAGGAAGAAGGATCTAGCAGACACTAATGTCAAATAGTTACAGATAGCACCAGATGAGCATTAAGTATTACAACAGTACAATGGCAGTATATGGCTTCTACTATTAGCAATGCATATTTTGTAAAACAAGCTGTGGGGTTTGTGTGTGTGTGTGTGTGTGTGTGTGTGTGGTTTTCCAGTTTCTGTTTTTATATCACCTAGTACCTATTACACAAAGACATTTTAGTAGAACCATTGTACCATGCAAAACAAATTGTAAGATCTTTTATTCACTGAATTAAATACTTCCTTGAAGGAAGTGTTGGTGCCCCACTAGTCATTGGTTTCACTTACTGAATACATTTTAAAAAGTCAGTACAATATAGAAGGAAGTCTCATCTTCACACAGACACACACATCTTTTTGTTAATATTCAATTTCTAACAAAACATTAATTATTGGAATATCAATATAATACCTTTCTTAGGTCTCAAAATGTGTGGTCAAAAAGCAAATGTTACAATGACAGTAATGACTAAGATATTTCATATAGTTAACACAAACTGAACTTCAATTCAATTCTTTAAAATATAAATATAATTTTAATCATTTATAATTTTTCCCAAGGCAAATATAACTTGTCTACAACAGAATACATAAACAATAACCTAGAATATGTTGCCCTGGAAAGTTCATTTAACAGTTTATTGTAAGTGGTAAACAATTCATCACCCAATATTTATAATGCCAAGTTATATCCTTTAAATTACTTAATCAAATTCCATTTCTCTTTGGAAAGTTATTTCCATGCGCCTGGACAGTTCTGAGTTTAAAAGGTGGACTGTTGTATTTTCATTATAGTTTAAAATAGTTTTTGATTTTTGGTATTCAGAATAGCCACTGCAACAGCAGTTATAATGATCCAAGATTTTGTTGATTTTGCTCTTGAAATGTAATCCCCTCAAAGAGATGGGAGCAAGTGCAAGTGAGACCCCACCCTCAGGTGATCACACCCATTCTGGGTTGATTACAGCCTGCTTTTTATAACTGATTAGACCAGTGATCAACCTTTGCCAGCAACATACTCACATAACCAGTAGTGGCTGACTAAAGCAGTGATTTTGAACTGGCTGAGAAATTCTGCCAACATTGAAGAGGAATCCTTGAGCCAGAGACTGTGGGAACCATGAAACTGGTTTCCAACTTCCCCAGTCCTCCTAACAGTTGTAGTAACTGATAAAGAGGGATACGTCCTCCCTTCAGGAAATGTGTGCTCTTAACGTTGCCTTGCAAAAAATAGGAAGTCTGAGGTCAGGGTTGTAGAGAGAAAATTCCAAAGCGGAGTTTCCTAGAAATAGGTCCATGATTCCCAAAGATTATATCTGAGTCTTTTAAATGGTATGACTCTTCATTATCAAAAGATTGAAAATACTTGCATTTTACAATTACCCAGAATTCTGAGGTTTTCTTTCTTATGCTAGGCAACAAAAAACAGGATCCAGATAAAACACCGTATTTTTATGTGTATAAGATGCCCCCATGTGCAAGATGACCCCTACTTTTCTAACCCACATTAAGAAATCAGTATCAACTGGTTATTCCCATGTGTAAGACAACTCCCAATTTTTGGTGTAACAATTTTAGACAAAGTATCATCTTATACACAGAAAAATACAGTAATCAATCAAAATCTATGAGAAAAATTTAAAGTGATAGGTGAAGGGAAAAAAAGGACCTGCTGCCTAAGCAAACATATCTGCTCTCCAAAGACTCAAAAAGGAAAAGAAAAGTAGCCAGAGAGCAATTACTGCACTGTTTCACCACGTCACCTGTATAAGTATAAAATTGTTACGTTTTAAATAAAACTGACCCCTCTAAATCAACTAAAAATCTAATTATTATCATGATGATCCTCAAACAGATCAAAATCTCATTTTATTCTGCTCGTACATCACTTCCAGAATTCTGACCTATTTTTTAACTTCTAAAATGAAATTTGAGAGTGGTAGGAAAGCTTGGTTTGTTTTTGTTTTTTTTAATGAGGCTTTTTTCAAATTTTCATTCAAATAAATTACAAAAATCTATTTTTCTATGAATGACCATAAAGTATATACTCATAAACTTATACATAAAACGACAGTGAAAGAGACATCTGAATGCTCCTCAATGGTGGCAGAAGCCCAAGCAATTTGGGTGGAACCAGAAGTTGCAAGAACATAGAGACCCTGTCCTTTCAAGCTTCCCAACTCCAGAGAAAAGTCAACCACTGACCTTCTGACTAATCAGTTGAGTGTAACTTCATCAGCAAACACCTTAAGGAAAGAGCAGCTGACCAAACATTTATGTTTAAAATTACAGGAAGAATAATTGTTTAACTTAAAACCTTGAAGTTCACTCTTACCTTACAATTATCAGGTCATAGCCTTTGAATAATTTTTATTTTAAAGTGCTTAAACACAAAGGCCTCAAAAATGGCCTAGTAAAATACTATCACTTAAGTGTATCTGTTAGAAAAAGTATAACTTATTTAAAATCTAACACTCAAGTTTAAAACAAGTGGGTGAAATTCAGAATTAATGCTGAGACTTCACCCTTAATCAGCTCTCTCTCACATCTTGGTATATCATGAGTCAGTAGTATTGTTTGATCCATAGGATTAAAGTGGGACACCCTAGATTAGAAGTATCTAGATGAAGTTCTTCTATTCTCAAAGTTCTTACTTGTTCCCTATTATTATTAATTAGACCAAAAATAAGTAATAAATACAATCCTTTGAGAAAAGAATAGCCCAATATTTATATTAATTATATATTAATCTGGTTTTAAAAAATGCTAGCTCGAAGTATAGAAATTTCAAAACATTTAAACAGGAAGAATAGATGATACTGTCAACCACTTTTGAAATAATACATCAATATTCACTGAAAAAAATCAAATATACTGAACAGTCTCAATTATTTTAGTCATGAATTCTGGAATTTTTTACTTATATGTATATGAATTTAAAACAGGTAAATTAGTAATTCATATACTCAAATTAATGAAACTAGAGATCCAATTATTTGACATGTTCATCAAAGAAAAGAATCTGATCAATAACATTTCTTCCTTTTCTGAGAGATGAAAATTACTCAAATGAGACTTGAGCTAATCCTGAGTTAGATTCCTCTAGTATGAGTAAGTCTACTTGCCATCAGGTTCACAAAATATTGTTCAAAATACTTCCATTTATCCAACAAATAATGTTCAACTGCTTACAACATTTCCATAAGATAAAATGAGGCTTTTTCCCTATAACTTTTAAACTAACTTCACTCTCATTATGGACTTCATACCCTACTGGTAAATTTTATTTTTAAACCTTCAACTCATGTTAGATCAGAGTTCAAAACTCTTAATTCATTTTCTAGCTATTTTCTATACTGACTTTTTACATGCCAAACACATGGTGATTTGTTTTTTCCCTGAACACAATTTATAGAAATTCCCTGAATAACAAAAAAGAAAATCATGTTGTTATATTCACTTGATAGCTAAAGAACATTTCAAAAAGAAAATGACTATCGTGCTGCTGTAAGTGTATAAAGATACGTTATCATTCCATTCTCTTCACTGGAATGTGGAAGACATCTGTACAGCAGATAAAGAAGTCAGCAGCTAGAGTTAAATACACCACGTAAATGTGTACTGTAATAGAAATAGTTACGGATATTTAAAGGTCAAAGGGTTAGCCACCCCGAAGAATTTAGTAAGTACAGTACATACCTAACAACTCACAATTTACAAGTTATAAAAACTCTATAGTATTAAGTTAGTTTGCTAAAGAACTATGAGTCTTCCAATTGTAAACTGATAAATTCCTGAATGCATTTCTTATACTGCATTTCAGTATGGTTATTAGTAGAATATTGACCTGGCTGTCCATAAAGTCCTTCTGATTCCCGCATCTCTTCATTCATTCTTGCTAAACGTAACCTAAAATTAAATAAAAGAAGTTTTTAGATGAAGTTATACAATATAAATATTCTTAAACTAATGAATTATATAATCAGGTAAAATGTGTACTGATGTAATTTTTTTTCTTTTACCTATATTTGCCACTAAAATGAACAGGCTTTTAGTTTATCAGACCCAACAATATGAGATACAAAAATAACTATATTTTACTTTATACAATTCTCATCAGAAAAGACAAAAAAAGAGTTCTAACAAGTGCATTTCAGCTATGTTTAAGAGGATCCTTGTGGCACAGAGGATCCTTGCGGCACCTCTAGCAGCTTGCTTCCTCCTGACTCCAGAGAATTCCTGGCTTCCATAGCAACCTTTCCAACGTTAACCAGCAACTGCTGAAATTACTGCTTCCATAGTATGGAAGCAGTAGCCTGTCAGTTCATTCTGGTTCACCCTGAGGTGAGTTAGTGCCATACATATAAATCATATTGAATACTGGGGAATATATTTTGATATACAAACAGTATATTAATGACCATAGGTGATGAAACTTTTCCCCAAGATTACCATATTGGTTACATATTCTTTTAGGGATTATTCATCCTGGCAGCAGGAGTACATACAGCATTGGATTAAGAAGACAAGAATTTCCTCCTATTTTCTTACTAACTTTAAGAAACATTTTTTTGGGGGGGGTAGTATGTGGGTAGTTCCCTGGCTGGGAACTGAACCCAGGCCTCAGCGTTGACGGCGCCAGCGCCAAAGCCTTAAGCCACTACACCACCAGGGAACTCCCTAAGAAACATTTAAAAATAGCCTTTGGTGCCTGCTCCTACTTTGTATTTCTCGCCTGTCCTTCAGGTTACCAAATACTCATTGCCTTCCCAAACTTCTACCAGTCTTTTCTAACATGCTCTCTCTGGCTTTTCCTGTCACAAATCCCTTCCATCTCCATTTTCAGCCATTGTGTGAATAATAACAGTACCTTAATTATCCCTTTAGTATTTGGACTTTTCAGAGCAGATGCCTATTTTCAAAAAATTAAGTGATACTAAAGTCCTCACACAAAGTAATGAGATCATTTGAGAACAGATACCTTTGAGGAAGAGGGACCATTATTATAAGAATTGCCTGGGGGAAAAAAATAACAAAAAGAAAAAAAAAAAAAAAAAAAAAAAAAAAAAAAAAAAAAAAAAAAAAAAAAAAAAAAAAAAAAAGAATTGCCTAGAAATCCTATAAAACCAAGGTTGATTTCTCTACTTGTCCCATCTTTTCTTTAATAACATTATCTTTTCCTTATTGTAAATCTGTAATGATTTAATAGTCCTAAATTTTCTTACATAGCCTCCACAGTAACAATACCCTTCCAGGAAGTTGAGTACAGAGAAAATATGCTTTTCATTTAATTTAGCAAGGGTCAGCGAGGGGTGAATTGGTAAGTCAAGAATTCTCAGTGGGGGAGTTCCCTGGTGGTGTAGTGGCTAAGGCTTCAGCGCTGTCAATGCTGCGGCCTGGGTTCGATTACCAGCCAGGGAACTACCCACACACTACAAAAAAAAAAAAAAAAAAAAAAAAAAAAAAAAAAAAAAAAAAAAAAAAAAAAAAAAAAAAAAAAAAAAAAAAAAAAAAAAAAAAAAAAAAAAAAAAAAAAAAAAAAAAAAAAAAAAAAAAAAAAAAGATGCTTTGAAAATCAATAAAAGTGATAAAAAAAAAAAAAAGAATTCTCAGTGGGAGTTTAGGAGTTCAAGACATCATGGGATTTTTTTCTTTTAAATGATGATTCAGTAGTGTGGTCAGAACTATCTCTATTCATGCAATAGGAGATCAACCATTCTGGGCTTCATTCAGCCCAGAATAGAATAAAAAAGTGACTTCATACCATATATGCTTGAGATTTCCTATATAATAATAATGTGTAGGTGAAATCATACTTCCAAATTACAAGTTAACAAACAACTTTAATCTGAGATGATTATCAAATTCGTCTAAGATGAAAATCTAATTAAGACCTCAAAATTCTGTCTTAAACAGATCATATTAAATTGTATTCAAACATTCAAAAACAAGTATTTTTATCCTAAAATAGCATATTCATGTGAATAACTGTTTAAAAAATAGGCATAAATAGATCCCTAAATATCAATGCCCAAAGGCAATGAAACTACAAAAGTTATGAACATCAATGCAGATGTCCTCCCTACTTATAATCCTCGAATCCACAGGCAGTAAGTAGAATGAGTGCCTGTTACTGTACTACCCAACCCCCACCCCAGTACTGTACTAAGAGTTAAGGAATCCATTTTAGAGAAATCACAGGTTTTCTGTTCCTACTGGTGATACAGTATAACAGAAGTGGCTGAGTCTGTGGCTTGGCTTCCTTATAAAATGAGGTTAATATAATAATATCTCCTCATAGGGTTGTTGTGAGAACCAAATAAGTTCATGTATGTAAAGTGCTTAATACATTTAATGTACTTAGAGGAGTGTATGGCATACAGTAAACAACCAGCCAAGTTTAAAGTTCACACCTACACAAGAAACTATGCTAAAGCCCTGTACAAGTAATACGTTGTTAGGGAAATAATTGAATAAAAGGAAAACACTTACAAGGTTACTATATCAGCATTGGCTGCTTCCACAGCTATACTCAAAGGGTCTTTCCCTTCTTCATCAGTGGCATGTTGATTGGCACCTCGTTTTAGAAATAAGCATACCTGCCTGTTTAAGCAAAGGGCATTTTTGGAATATTGCCAGTAAGAAATTAGAATTTACCTTAAAAAATAAAAAGTACTACCTAAGCTAAAGAAATACATTTTCATTTCTTATTCTTATTCATTTTACAAATATTTATTGAACACAAACTCTAATAATAAAAATTTATCACAATCAAGATTTTACAGTTCTCGAGATATTTTTATATTTAACCTGGTGCTATGCAGCATAGTGGAATGTATTAATTATGGTCCCTACCCTCAAAGAGTATCATAAGATGTACACAGTAAGTATAAACTTAAATAAAACAAAAATCATTCAAGGTCATTATCTGGGAAAGAAGGAAGCCAAGGTAATGTTAATAACATAATATGTTAATAGTAACACAATAGCAGAGTGGGAAGTAATCCTCCCACTGTACTCCACAAATATTATAACTAGAAGAAACTCATAAAAATGAAATAAATATAAAAGGATGAGTAAATGGAGTCTATGAAGTAAAATGGGAAGAACTATGATTGTTTAAAAAGAAAATACAAAGGATGAGTTAAATACCACCGTTTTTAAGTATAGAAATGTTTTAATGATGAAGTTATTGAACTGAATCTCTTTACTGGCAGAGGGAAAGGAAACAAGCTGTGATAAAAATACAACATGCTAAAAATCAGGGGTGTCCAGCCCTGCGACAGATGACTGGATAAAGAAGCTGTGGTACATATACACAATGGAATATTACTCAGCTATAAGAAAAGATGAAATATTGCCATTTGCAACAAAATGGATAGACCTGGAGATCATCATGCTTAGTGAAATAAGCCAGACAGAAAAAACAAAGAACTGTATGACTTCACTCATATGCGGAATATAAAACTGAAAGCAAAGAAAAAAAAGAAATGAACAAACAAATAACCCATGGACACAATCAATAGTTTAATGTTTATTTGGGGACGAGTGGGTT